>BQNB010004597.1:51148-106821 GCA_026074375.1 Tanacetum coccineum | reverse complement strand
TCGTGACGAGTATTCTATCATAAGCTTGGAAAGGATACACATCTCCACCACTAAAGCCAAGGAGTAACAAGTTTATAAAGGTAAATATGTGTTTTTGTTTAGAAAGGCGTACGATTGATCATTCTACAGTCTTTCACTAGAAGTACCATTCCAACAAGGCAGCTGAAGCACACATACACACCCAGAATGCCAGGATAGACATGCATGTTCGTATGAATCCTCATTTGCGTAAAACTAGCGGCTAATCATCAGGTGAGAGGGAAGTAAATTGTTGTTAAATAAAAATAAAGAAACAAATAGATTAAGACTTAAGATATAAGTTGATAGACACTTATTTCCCGACCGTTATCATGACAAAGACACAACTATTTACAACGTCTTGATCATTGATCAAAAACAACAACCTAAGTTGGCGTTCTCGTAACGGTCAACTTCCCAATCATCCTAAAACATTTACATACTCTACAAGGCAGTGACGATATCTTCCACTTTGTACAATACTCTACATCGTTGATTTTTTAGACGTATCAACCAATAATCGATCCTTTGTGTAATTCCTTCGGTAATGCTCTTTGCGAAACGATTATCTTCAAACTTTCTTTCTCTCTTTTTGTAATTTTTTTTCAAATTTTTTTTTGCTAACTATTCTTCAAATCTCGATGAAATTTCACCATCTTCACGATCATAATAATTCCGGATAATTCCTTCGATAGTTCCTTTGTTCTTCAGACTCATCATTAATTGTGATGGTAGTAAAATCACAAGAGTTTTGACTATAAAATACATTCCTATTTGCAATGTGCAAATTTCCAACCGAACCAAAGATAGAAAATTACACAAGACTTTGGGAAATATAAACTTTACACTTTAAGCAACTAGCAACTATAAATTAAACTTAATCTAATAGGGTAGGTTAAGGTGTAATGGTAGTTGGTGTAAATTCCTAAAGGATTGGCTCTACGGATTGTTCTAGTGGATCATCACTCTAAAGATGAGAGTGGAAAGGGTTTAAACAGGAGGTTAACTAACCGGTGTAGTTAGTTAATAAGCAACATGTAAAGGCGATTTGGGTTTAATCTTAAGATTTACCAATTTAAACAAGTTACTCCAATTAAATCCATAATACTCATAATTATGGTCTCGAATAGATATACCAAGCCAAGTTCTAAAGTCTACAACATCACCGGCACACTCATATTTTGTGGAATTTGGGTAAACATTTGGAAACGGAAAGGTTAAATCCTCATAATATCTAACAAGGGTTATTGTGTGCGGGTTCTATATCAAGTAATTTCACAAAAGTATGTGTGGAAATCGTAGAGGGTGGGTGAATACGTTTCCTTTTAAAAAAACTTTAGATTAGTCATTACAAAACTCACTGCTAGCGGTCCCATAAATATATGGGGGCCGCCTAGTACATCAGGGGGCGCACTATTTAAAGGGACCGCCTCCAGAAGAGGTTTTAGGACTATATCATTTGTATCAAATCACCAATCAAGTTTGACGCAATATGATAAGTGTCGATAATGGATTTACAAGAACTAGTGCATGTTCTATCAATATATCCACACTCACAATGTTTACTAAAAAGAGCTACACAACCATGACTAACACAACATAGACAACAATTCACACAATCATAAGCACAATGCAAGTGTAATAGTAAAGTGATAAATGTAAAGACATAAGTAAAGAGAAAGGTAAAAGAAAATGCAAACCGATACGATGATTTATAGTAGTTCGGTCACGAAGCTCCTCTTTGCCCTACTCCACTCCTCGAGTATCCAACTCGAGATTTACTTCACTAATCAATAAGCTCCCTTTCGGCGGAGAAAACCTTATACTAATGCTTACATTATTTTCTGACACTAAGCTAGATGTCGAGTCCTTCTTCGGGTACAACCAAATCGTTATGTTTTATGTCCCAACATAACAAACCTTGTGTTTTATGGCCTAAACACATAAACCGTGTCGCTTATATTATTTTCTGACACTAAGCTAGATATCGAGTCCTAATCTTAGCTAGAACCAATCTACCACTTCGCCAATGTATTTTAAGGCCTAAAATACTAACCAACCTACAATAAACCCATCTAAATATATACATCATTTGGATCTACACACTACTAAAGATTTGAAGACATGGACTCGATCTATACGTAACAAATGTTACAAATGGACTAACTAGACTACATAACTTCAGATCTTGAAGATGACCGAAGTTCTTCTCTTGCACTTGAGGGAAGAAGGAAAGAGTAGAAGATTGGATCACATTTCAACAAGATTAAACAAGTTAAATGATCAAAGATTTAGTGAGATCTAGAGAGAGAAAGAACTGAGAGAAATTCGTGCAAAAGGGTTATGAAATCAGTTAGAGATGACCCACTATTTATAGGAGCAGAAAGCTGACAGTCTGGCAACGACGGTCCCGGCAGACTCAGCTCCCTTTTTTGTCTTTTTGTGGGGAAGGTTGTATATGGTATAGAAGCTTCCATTTTAGGGGGAAAACCAGATTTCAAATTTTATATTTAAATAAAACATTTCTTTTATTAAAAAGTATTTTGTGTTTATTTATTTTTGTGAAAAATACTTTTGTAGAAATGTAATGGTTAAGAAAAAAAAATATTTTTCTTTGATCATCCTACAAGTTTAATTTGTTTGTACATACCTTACGTGATTTACGTCGGGTGCAAACAAATGTCGGTGTTGATGCAGACTTGAGACATCGAGTGTTGTTGATGCATGTATGCATTGATGATTTGTGATTACGAGTAACTTGCGTACTTTACGTTATGTATTACAAGTTACATGTTTGTCATCACCAAAACATAAAGAGGTCGTATAGATTAAATATCGTAATATTTGCACTAACACGACTCTTAGAACTAGACTAATTTTATTACTCCTCTGATTTTGAAGATAATGCCACCAAAGAGGACTACCACCCCTATGAGTGATGTTGCTATTAAGTAATTGATAGCCCAAGGTGTAGCTGATGCTTTGGCTGAGTATTAAGCAAACAGAAGCAATAGAAATGGCGATGGTAGCCATGATTCAGGAAGTGGCAGAAGAAGACCTGTGCCTACTACTCATGAGTGCACATATAGTGACTTCTTGAAGTGTCAACCCCTTAACATTAAGGGTACTGAAGGAGTCGTAGGGTTGACTCAGTGGTTTGAGAAGATGGAATCTGTATTCCACATTAGCAACTGCACCGTTGCGTGCCAAATTAAGTTTGCCACTTGCACTCTGCTTGGTAGTGCACTGACGTGGTGGAATTCCCACGTTAAGACTGTCGGTCATGACGCTGCTTACGGATTGCCATGGAAAACACTGATGAAGATGATGACCGACAAGTACTGTCCAAGAAGTAAAATCAAAAAGCTGGAAATTAAAATTTGGAATCTAAAGGTCAAAGGAACTGATGTTGTGAGTTACACCCAACATTTTTAGGAGTTAGCATTAATGTGTGGAAGAATGTTTCCCGAGGAGTCTGATCAGGTGGAGAAATATGTTGGTGAACTTCCTGACATAATTCAAGGTAGTGTGATGGCATCTAAACCGAAAATAATGCAAGAAGCAAGCGAGATTGCTAATGATCTGATGGACCAAAAGGTCTGTACTTTTGCTGAAAAACAAGCCGAAAACAAAAGAAGACTTACAACAACTCAAGCGACAACAACAGCACATACAACCGCCTTTCAAGAGGGCAAAATGTTTGCTAGAGCTTGTTCTGTTGGCCTATGAGAAGAAGGAGTATGACTGGAACTCCTACGTTGTGGTACAAGTGCAAAGCGTTCGCCATAAATGGGCCGTAAGCACTGTAAAGTGCGCAATTTTCAATAAGGTTGGTCACCGTTGACTCGAACGTAAGGAGTCCTGCTACTACTTACTAACATTCAGAGAACCTCATTTGCTATAATGTGGAGAATCAAGGGCACTACATAGTGAATGCCCGAGAGATAAGAATCGAAACCATGAAACCAAACTAGAGGTACTAAAGCACGTGGAATGTGTTATGCTTTAGGAGGGGGAGAAACCGCCAATGACCCTAACAACATGGAATATAATATCGATGCTTAAAGAGAAAATTTTATCGCATGGCCTATGTGAAACCCTAAGTCGGAAACTATCCTGGAATCATATCCTTAAATTTCCCCATTGTCATCTTCTTTTAAATACCGTTTAACTGATATGGATGATTTAAATTTTCTTCAAAATTTATGTGTTGTGAAAATTTCCGTCATTTTAACTTCAATTTTCCATTAGTTTGCAAAACACTTCCCTAAAGCATTATAACTTTATAAAATATTTCACTATCTACATATAAACCATTTACTAATCGTTCACAAAATATTTCACCAAACATTTTATATACGACTTAGACAATCGTTATTTTGAACTTACAAAAAAAAAAAACAATAACCTACATTGCTTTCGATCGTAAAACTTTATATTTGGCACCATATTTGACGAAATGACATCGGCATCAATATCCATCAAATATACATGTCACAAACCCACAAACCGGTCTTGGACGAAATACGTGTATGGGGCGTGGCGTCCAAATATACATCACTAGCAAAGTATGAAGAACTCCACTAATGGACGTTTTAAAAATCACAACTCGTTTATTTGTTAAAAATGGATAAGTCTTACAAGATTTGAAATGAAATATAAAACGTTTGCGGAAGCATAATTAAGTTTCTAAAAGACAGCGAGTATGAATGATATAAAGTCTGAAAGATGATATCTATGCACGTAGACTCCACATACACATCAGAGAAGACAAAGCAAGCACCTGAGAAAACAATGCTTAAAACGGTTAACATAAAGTTGGTGAATTCATAGTTAAATTCAAACGTAAATAAGTGTGGACCACTATTTATCAAAATGTAATGCGATAGTTATAACCAAATAACAACGTCACTAAAAAAAAGTATTTACGTTTGCGCTACAGCTCATGACCACCGAAGGCTATACGGAGGTAGCATGTACATTGCTATAATTTGCTTGCCCTTAACAAGTGTCCCGACCAAAGACCACCTAACCATTTCGACATGACGATATAACCGTTAGTCCTTGGCAAAACCGGACTAGTAAGTGCTTCTTACCACTGATAGGGAGTAATTAGTCCCAATAAGATCTATTGTTCATTCGCGCTTACATAACCAACCAGTCGTTTAAAGGTAATTGACGGCTCAATGATGAATAACAGGCAATAATGGTCTAAACCTACTTAGACAACACGTACACAGGGCAATCCACGTAATATACTTGTGACCAGTTTTAAAAACAAACAATGTTTCTCACCCAAGTTATAAAACAATATTCAAAACAAGTAAAAGGGGGCTATGAACTCCCACGAATCGGTGAAATAAAGAGTAAACAGTCCTAGAAAATATGATCACCATGAAGAAACGAACGAGCGTAGCTAGCGTAAGCGACCCTAAGAGAATATAGGTTTCGTCCTTAAATCGGAATAGATGGAAATTGCGGAAAGATGCATAAAAGTTTACTTGAAAATACTTTGTTAATAAAACGTTAGAGATCGTAATGTGGCTGTTGTATTACAATAATATTAAATCAGTATACAACTATATATTATATTTAAGTATTATATATAATTATTTATTGTATTGTTCGTCTCTTTTTACCCAATAAAACCCAAATATTGATTTAAAAACCTTTTGATAATTATGTTTTTTATATCTTTAACTTCCAATTTTAAAAAAAGCAATGTTTCTCACCCCAAGTTATAAAACAATTATTCAAAACAAGTAAAAGTGGGGCTATGAACTCACATTGATTGGTGAATTAAAGAAGAATAGTATAGAATAAAATCACACAATAACGAACGACGGTTCGTAAAGACAACCTATGAAATGATGGTTTGGTTTAATACCGGAGTAGGAACAAATTACGGATAATGCATAAGCATATACTAGTGTACTTTTGTTAATATATTTACAAAAATTAACGCTTGTGATCTATAGTAATTAAAATGTTTTCGTAAATAAAACGAATAATAATATGTATATTAATATTATATACATATAAATAATTATGTTAAAAATATATATTTTAAATATATATTTATATAAATATAATTCGGTATCTTTACTAATATATATACATATTTATTGTATTGTTCGGCTCTTTACCCAATAAACCCAAATATTGATTTAAAACCTTTTGATAATTATGTTTTTATATCTTTAATTTATCCATTTCCCGACAGGTCACCCATGCTAGTGCTTCCCTCACACGAGCACGCTTAACTGTCGGTTTTTAAATTAAATACGTAAGTAGAAAACGTAAATAAGTATTTTAATTTATTTATATAAGTTAAGTATGTATATTATTTATCATTTATAAATAATATGTTTTTCGGAAAAGTTTTATAAAATATATTTTCACAATTTTCTAAGTATATAATTTTTACAAAATTTCGGCATGACCCGTTCGTGTTTACACGTTTTCCAAAGTCGTAGACTTTAATAAAAATCACTTTCAATTTACATTTCCCAAGTTCGATCAATCAAAATCCTTTACAACTAACCCTATACGCAAAAAGGTATTAAATAAGTTCTCGGTTCATCAATAAGCTACAATAAGCTCTTGATAAGCCCAAGTAAATTAAGCCGAACCACATAAGCTCAAGAATAAGCTCGTGGTGTCGGGCTTTGGATGTGGGACGCGGCTAAAAGCCCAAGCAAACCATATTCGGGCTTATTTATTAAGCCGAATAAGTTCGCCATTTGTCCTTTCAAAATAAGCTAGAAAATAAGCTAATATATATAAGCCGAAACAAAATAAGCTAAACAAACACTTCTCCTTTCTTTTCTAGTTGGGCCGAACCAAACATAAGCCCATTAAGCTCAATAAAATCAAAATAAGCTTTCCCATAAGCTTATTATATAAGCCGAATACAAATAAGCTATAAAGTATCATTTTTATTATACAAAAATAACCACGATCACAAAACTATACTTTCCTTATATTTCTTTCATTATTTTCGAACCATATGCATAACCTTTTAAGGTTTATGTAGTTTTAAAATCTTTGTTTTTACAAAATAAGTTGTACAACTAGTATGTATGCATCAAGATGTTTATGAAAGTACAAGTTATTAAAAGATTTGAAGACTTACAAAGTTTGAAGGTTTTTAGAAGGATGAACAAGACTAAAACAACCCAAATGTTGTTTAACAAATACCCGAATGATACAAATGATCAAATCTTCAACAAATCTTTAAGAGTTCTTGATCAAAGATGAAAAATTTATGGATTTATATATGTGTGTGTGTGTTTCGTGGGTTTAGGAGAACAAGAGAGCAAAAGAAAAACTCAAATGTTAAGTGTGTGAGATACAAATGAGAAAATAAGATGTAAGATGGTATATATGCACAATTGCTTCACACACTAAGAGTGTGTATGTGTGTGTGTTTCGTAGAGTAGGACAAAGGGGAGGGGAGACCAAAATGATCTCTCAATCATAATTTAGCAAGGACAATAGCTAGTTAGAAATCTTGTCTTATTGTTTCAAATTCAAATTTGGCATCCAAGGTTCATAAGGGGTGTTTGTTTGGACGTGAGCAAGGGGATGGGGGGACCAAAATGGTTTCCAACATTCTAGTAAACTAGTGCTTCATGTTTGATTTAATTTCCAAGACTTCATGCATGCATAGGTTATTAGTTATATCCGGAATACGCAAATAACGAAAATGAATAACGACTTCATGAAAATTCCTGAAATTTTAAATATCAATTAAAAACGTAAAAACATGTCTACTGATGAAAGACTACGATCATTGGATGCACAGATCGCTTCCGACAATGATTTTCAATAAATAACGGAACAACTTCCCGGTTACCCGTAAAAATTACAAAACATTAAAAAATCAAATTATCAAACGGAAACGGCTAAAATATTGATCGGAAATTTACGAGTTGTCACAATACATAGCCTGATCACCTATGTATAATTCAAGAAGGACCATGCCATGCTGAGAGTAGTCACCTTAAAGCTTTTGTCAAAATTAATTTTCTACTTACATTCCTGAAGAGCAAAATTTTTATGTGCGTATTCATAAAACATGCCTGTCACGAGAAACTGAATTAATAATCATAATAACTAAGGAAACCCTTACATCACCTTGCTACATAGAGTCGACCTCATCCTACGCTAAATCCTATGTCAAAAAAAATCAAGACGCATCGTTAATCCCCCTAGAGCAATCCGCCGACAAGTTAACCGTCACCAAGGAGTTAAAGACCCACCCTAACAATACCCTCTATATTAAGCAAGGTTATAAATAACGTAAAGCGTGGCGTGGCGGCATAGCCAAGCCTCAAGCTTTAGCGTGAGGCGTTAGCATTTTTAAGGCGTGACCAAGGCGGCAAAAATATTTATAGAGTGGTCATTATTAGTTAGCTACTAGGCTTAAAATTAAGTTATAGAGTAACTAAGCCCGAATCTCATACAACCCAAATCATAAATACTTGTAAATAAGCTCAAATCCATGAAAACTTTTAAAGCTTCAAAAAAAGGCGCGCTATAGCACGCTTTATCACGTCTTATCGCGCTTTATTGCACGATACGCCTAGAGACGACGCCTTGGCCTGTTTCGTAACGTGGAGGCCACGCCTCGCGCTATGGCACCGCTATAGCGCACTTTTTAGAACCCTGGTATTAAGATAACAAAGTTGATTAACACGTATTAAGATGATTAAGATGAGTATCCACACCTCTTCATCAACATTATTCCGCAAGGCAACTCAAACTGAATTTCGGGATGTATTTTTTTTAATACGGGGAGACTGTAACAATCTGCATTTTAGGGTCATTCTACGTCAACAAATATTCAACTATTTATTTTAAACTTTTACGCGTTCACTTTTAAATTTCAACCGTATAGTAAATCGCGTAAACTAAAAATCAACATTCAACGTAAATCGTCATCAAACAAATAAAAGTTTACGTCAAGCAAGTGTTATATAATTATTACGAAGACAATTTATGACTTTTTACTTTTTATTTTTATTGGTTACGTAAAACGTTTACGTTTTGCAATAAATTACATTTTTGCATGCATTTAAACCCTTAAACTCATCTATACTTCAACAAATACCCACACTAATACCCAATACCTTACAATTTTTATAAAAACTTCTTCTAGAAGCCATTTTGGCCGTCCCCTTTGTACACTACACAAGTAATAAAATCAAATGCTCCACTAATGTCACTTTTACTTAAACTCTAAACCACATAGGGAGAATGATAGCACTTGTCTTTGTTAAGCTCTAAACCACTTCTAAATCCATGGTATTTGTTAAATGGTATCTAGATATTTTGACTATAAATACAAGCCTAATGAAGGTATTATACACACACTTATTAACTAGCTAAAAATCAATTTCTCTTTTGTTTTCTTACCTCTAAACTCACGGCAAGATTTGGGTACCAAAGAAGTTCCATAATTTTTATTTCTACAACCATACAAGTATAACAAGATTGGTTAAAGGTTATTCTAAGGTGTTTGCAAGTAAAGGTTTAAGTATAATCAAGAGTTTATAAAGAATCAAAGTTGGGGTTTTTATAAAGGATTTTGGGTTGAAGAATTAGGGTTTGATTGTGTTCACTTTTTCTTTAATTCATACAAGGTCTAATATCTTTTCTACGCTTTCATAATTATTTCATTCTTATACATTCATATTTATTATTTTGTTACATCACCATTTAGTTATTATTTTATACAATTTATAAAATAAAACAAGTTCATACATAATCAACAAAGTACGTATTCATGGTGAAAAGGTGTTTAAAATATGTTAGAATGCAAGAACATATTTTATTTGTTATATTAAAAGTATTGGACAAATTATATAATTAATTGTTGAATTAATTATTAAAAGTTTATGTATATAGTTTATAAATAAATAATTATTTTAGACATTTTATTCGGGACATATTGGACATAAATCGGAGGACTTTAATTAGACACATATTGTTGTAATGGACAAGTTAAAGGACTTATAATAATTAAATCTTAGTAAAATTTATAAAAACAGTTTTTATAACTTATTAATTCGGACATAATGTATTTTCTAGAATGGCACGATTTTCTTACACACCGGTGCCACCAATTCCCCCTCCTCTCTTTGATGAGAATGAATCTTTGACTGAGAAGGAACCCGAGGTGACCAAGGATAAGGTGATACCAAGCACCAAAGACATCCAGCCTCCGGTCAACCAAAAATCTCATGATCCGGTTAAGCCGGTTAGTAGTCCAATTTCTCCTGAGTTTTCTTCTGCTCAAGTTGATAATTCTCCACCTTCAAAAGAACCTTCTAAAAAGACCCACCTTCCATATCCTCAAAGGATGAAAGCTCAAAAACAAAAGGAGAAAAATGATATGCAGCTTCATAAGTTTCTAGAGATGTTTCAAAAGTTGCATTTCAACATAAGTTTAGCTGAAGCTTTAGTGTCTTCAATGCGAAATATACTCAAATGATGAAAGCTCTCTTTCTAACAAAGATAAAACTTTACAAGCATGCTACCACACCTTTGACCGAGAATTGTTCGGCAGTGATCATGAAGAAACTTCCTGAGAAGTTAGGTGATCCCGGCCGTTTCCTGATCCCATGTGACTTTACCAAGATGAGTAAATGTATGGCCCTAGCTGACTTAGGGGCCATCATTAATCTCATGCCATTAGCGATTTATCAAAAGCTTAAGCTACCTGCGCTTGTCACAACAAGATGACCCTTGAGCTTGCCAATTGGGGGTTCATAGCCATTCCAACCGGCATTGCAAGGAATGTACATGTAAAGGATTGGACATTTTCCTTTCTCGCTGACTTCGTGGCTAGTCGATTAATGAGGTCAACTACCAGAGACCTTTTGATACTCTGGTAGGCCTTTCTAAAGACCGCACGGGTCAAAATTTGACGTTTTCCTTACCGGGGAAAGCTAGTGATAAGGGATGGTATGGAAAGGATAGTCTTTAAACCGGATGGTCGTCAAGACAAAGAGTCAATCCACATGATGGACATTTATGATGACCGGTTCAAAGATGTTTGTAACCTGAGAGAAAAGATTCATCATCCTCCCACAATATCTACTATTGTTGAAGAGTTTGACTCTCTTGTGGGAGAAATTATCAAACAAAAGGAAGAAGTTAAGAAAATATCTGACCCAGTTGCTAGAAGAAAGGCTTGTTTTACATCGAATTTAGAGAATTTTAGAATCATTCCACCAAGGAAAGTTATTCATATTCACTCAAATTGCTTCCTAGTGCAATTTCACCACATCTTTCCAAACAATAATCTTGAGGACTCTTTCAAAATGGGGGATGAGGATCTTAACTTTATTCCAAACAAGGAATTAGACAAAGAAGATCTCATTCCAATCCCAAGAGAGTCCAAAATTGGAAAAGAGTGTGATTTTCCTCTTTGTGATGATTTTCAAAGTTTCAAGACTTTTTCAATTCTTGTTGAGGAAAAATGGAGATGAGTTTTTAAAACTGATGAAAATCCTTTAACATGGTATTTTAATGAATGAATTTTTAGTGATGAGGAGGGTGATTAACTTAACTTGGCAAAATTGCTTTGAAGTTTAAATGAAGATCCTTTTTCCACACCCAATTTACTCCTCTTGAGTTCAAAAAGGAAGATAAAAATGTTGAATCTTTAGAAAGAAAGACTAAAGAGGATTTTGAAACAAAAGATGAACCTAAGTCCAAAAAAGAGTTTCCATGTGTTCATTAACAGACGCCCGAACATTGAATACTTAGACCATTTTAGACTAACCCTCTTATGTCGGGAGTGATTATGTGTTTTATGAGGATTTTAACCTCGTGGATATGTTATTCCCCATGAACATTCGGGGAGAGATATTTGACCCAGGGATAACATTTCATGAGAAACCTTTTGAAAAGGATGCTTTTAAGGATAAGAGTTCAAAAGAGTTAGCACCATCTAAATCTCTTTTGACTCTTGATGTTTTTGACCCACTCCACCCACCCTTAATAGACTTTCATGTTACCAAAGCATTGTCCGGGTTCACATTTTTTCTCTTGAAACTCTTTTCTAAAAAGTTTTTTGAACCCGGGATCAAGAATGCTACGGTATATCTTTCATACCTAGTTTGGGGAGGTTTCCACCTCTTGGAATTTCTTCATTCCTACTATTATCCTCCATAATGAACCTTGTTGGAAAATGAGTCAAGCTAGGGGACTCTATAATAAACAAGCGCTTCGTGGGAGGCACCCCATGCTTATCCTTTTTATCTTGTTTCTATTTTTTTCTTTGTTTCCCCAAGGACAAATCAATTCGGGGATGGGTATAGCTTGTACTCGGTGAACAAAAACTAAGCCGTTTAAAGTTGTTTTTGAGCTAACAATGAAAATGATGAGAGGAGGCTTGTTCTCTTTCGTTCTTGTTGGTTGTTTGTGTTTGTTTGTTTAGGTTTTCCGGATTTTGAAGGATTCATGGTTCAAAATTATGGAAGAACAAAGCAATGCCCATAATTTCCATTGATGATCTCCAATCTTCTATTCATAAAGTGAGAAATCTCATATCCTTGTCTTTATCGAACTAACATCTATTCTTTTGGCATAACCTTAGAATTTTTGTTTAGATTCCTTTTGACCTTTTTTTTAAAACTAAGAACAATGTTTCATTTTAGTATGGGACGGAAAATCTTTCGATGTTGACTTGCACTTCAACGCACCTTGTTTAAACTTTTAATAACCTTTTTTATGTGAACAAAGTGAAAAAATTTTAAATTTTTGCTAGCAATAGAAGCTTAGATTGGGAAAACACCACTTTTTGTTAAGCCGTGTGGTGAGAAATAGGGTTAATTTTGACATTGACCGTAAAAATGACCTAGCTTAGTTCTTTAAAACCTACCTTTTTAGAGGGCTAAGCTTTCACAAATCCTATCATTGCATTAGATTTAAAAATGGAAGAAACAAGAGATGATGTAGTAAAATATAAGGTGTATTTGCTAAGCAATGTTTATTTTGAAAAACCTAAAGCTTATATGAATGATTTGTGTCTTTTTACTCCCATAAGCTCTTAACACACCTAATCATACATGCTCTTTTTAATTTAAATAAGTCAACCAATGTCTTTAGAAAAAGTCTTACATTTTGGAAAATAATTCATTTATTAAGTAAAGAAAGTATTTTGGTTTCAACTTTTTATAAGTTGATTTTCTAAAAGAAAATTTTATCCATGTCAACAAAACTAACATTATACAAAGAATGCCCAATGAAGCATTCTAATGCAAAAGCATTATTTTTTGTGCCAATGAAGCATTCGCAAAAATAGAATAATAAAAGCTATATATCGTTGGCGTATCCATGTTGAGAGTGAGACTCGGATGGGGTCGCAACTAAGGATTAAGACTATGTACGTGGAATCAAGGTTCGTAGGCATTCATCACTAGGGAGCGCGGCCTAGGTGGTGATTGCAACTAAGGGACTTTGGATTCTAGGCTTTGTAGGAAAAAGGTGTTGTCGCGATAACCCACAAACGTTAGCAGCGGAGTGGGGGTTCGAACTAAGAACACCAGTTGTTGATGCGATATCCTATTTGGGAGAAAGGCCTAAGTAGGGGTTCGAACTAAGAACAACATTCCTAAAAAATAATAATTTATAGTATATTGAAAATAAAAGAATGGTTAAAATTTCATTTTCTAAAATCAAGTTATAAGTTTTGTTTCCCAATTTCTTTTAGCTTTGAGTTGAGGTTTATCTATGTTATTAACATTTAAGCTCACAAGGCTTAAGTGTAAAGCTTAGATGGATTTCAACTATAAAGATAAATTGATCTATGGTTGAGTTGAAAAGAGTGCACACATCTTAATCATTAATTTATTCTTGGGAGTGAAAAGTTCACAAGTTGTAAGTATAAGAGCTTAACCATTTGGACTTATATTGACAATGATCTTGTTTAATAGCTTTGTTTAGTCTAGTGAAAAGTCAGGGAAGACGAATTTTCCTCTTTTGTGCTCTATTAATCGGGAGTAGCCTATTTCAATGAGCCTAAAAGTTGCAAAATTGCAATGATTGCCATTAATGTGTTTCCATGAGATAAAATGTTGAGAAAAAGCTTAAGATGTTTAAAAAGGTGATTCATAAAAGGTGAAAACAAGGGCATTTTGGAAACTTGTTAGTTTACAAAGTGTACACTTAATAAAATTGCGTGAGGACACGGCAATCCTTTAGTTTGGGGAATTTTGATAAGTGTTAAATTGTATATATAAAATACCCAGGATTTTGCCAATAAAAGCCAAAAATATGCCAAAAGATGGAAATATGTGTGCTTTTGTGTCATAATGTGCAGGAAAGGATATTAAAGTCAAAAAGAGCAAAAACAAGCAAAAACCGACAAGAAATGAAGAGACAAGTGATCATGAGAAGAGATATCAAAGCCGGATCAGCCCGACACAAGAGAAAGGACAAGAGTTTGAAGGAAAAAGACCATTTTGCCCTTACAATGGAAGATGAAAAGACTAAAATACCCTTGGGCTTTTCTACATCATTTGGACAACAAAAAGCCCATTAAAAAGCCCAAATTCAAGTCCATTTCCTGTTTTCTAAAGTACAAGGGCCAGAGATGTAAATTCCGAAACTTATATTACACTACACTTTAAACAATGAAACACAAGGACTACTTTTGCAATTAGACCAAAGTTTCAAACACATACACGCGGGCAACTTTTCCCCTAACCAACCCCAACCGATTTTCCCGCCAAATCCCGAAACAAACCCAAATCCTTTTTTCTCCTTTCCCTGTTTCTCCTTTCAAACCCACCTCGTATTTACCCATCACCACGTCATTTCTATGACGTGGCAACTCCCCATTGGTCCGAACACATCATCAATTGCATCCAACGGCTTAAATTCAAACCAAATGGATCCAACGGCTGTGAGGAGTGAAGCTCTCATCTTCTCATCATTTTTCTCTATAAATAGAAGCTCAAACATTCAGAGTTAGAGTTAGTTTTTAGAGTTAGTTCATTTTAGTTTGTAATTTTCTCTTTTAAATCTTACGAGTACTGTTCATCATTGCAATTAAGATTTTTAAATCTTTCAAGTCACTTGTATTACTTGTTTCTTACCTTGTATTCTTCTTTCTTAAGCAATAAAACTAATTCATTTGTGTTTGTTTTCAAGTTTTCAAGTAATAAGCAATTTTAAGCTAATAAGCTTGTAATAAGCTCATTTTAGCTTATTGAGTTTTCTTTAGTTCTCAAGTTTTTCAAATGTTATAAAAGCCTTTTAAATACTGTCTTTGTCTATTAGTGTTCAATATTATTCATTTGAGTTCAATTTGATTCAAGTTTGGAAGAAATGAGAAGTGATAAGCTACATTTAGCTTATTGAGCTTTAAGCTCTTGGTTTAGAGGCTAAGGTAGCCATATAGGTGTTGATTTGAGGTCACTCACTCAACAAGAGTGACCTAGGGTCAGAGTCTACAATTCACAGGTTTAGCCTCAATGTTTTGATTTTAGAATTTAAATAGCTTAATTCATTTGCTTATTGCATTATCTTTTTGTGTGTTTAAACCTGTTCAATATTTTTTAGTTAGCTTAGATATGCAAATGTCTTTAAGTAATTGTAGCTAGAATCCATTTAGTATTCATTTCTTTTAATTCTGTCATAATATAGTAGGATAAGCCTAGTTGAGTAACTAGCTTATTCCTTTTAATAAGCTGTAGGTTTAATTGTTAAAATAGCTTAATTAGGTTAGTTTTAGATTGAGTAGCTATAAGGTTTTAACAGATTTAGTTTTAAAATAGATTTTAGATAAAAAATAGTTTGGACAGTTCATATTAAGTAGTGTTTGGGTTAAGGCATGTTTGACCTTTAGAGTCAACATAATTCTGTCAAAGCACTTTACATAGTTGAGGTTTTAATAGTTAACAAGTTTTAAATAGGTTTTAAAAGTTAGATTGTAGAATTTAAAGATTTAGAGTTCAAAAAGCTTTGCCAGCACCAGGGCATTTTTAAGTTCAAGTAGGATAAGAGTTTAGTGATTTAAAGCTTTCTAGTGTTAAACTTGTGTTAGTGTAAACTTAGATACATATAGGTAATTGGTTTAAAGAGTTCTCACCTTAGAAAACTTAGCCTGCATTTAAACCTTTGGTCAATTACATCAGCAACAGCAGTATTAACTTAGTTAATACTGTTGTTGCAATTCATTTTTCTAGCTGTCCTTTAGCTTTTAAAATTAGGAGTTAGAAGTTAGTATTAAGCCATTTAGAAGTACTCTATTAGTGTTATATAATTCATCTCTGAATGTTCATTTTTAAGCTTTAGATTAGCTTAGTTGATCCTGCAAAAAGTGGTATAGTAGCAGTTTAGAGTATTAGCTTATTTCTTTTTGATTTCTAAGGTTCTAGTTGTTTTTATCAAAAACCTTTTATCTAGGTTTATTCAAAGTTCATAGGTTAGCTTATTTCCAAAAATTCAGTTTCTAGGAATTAGTAATAAGCGTAGTTAGCTTATTAAGATTAGCTTAAAATCAGTTAATAAGCTGAACCTTGCACTTTTTAATAGCAAATTTCTCCTTAAACTTGTTAACTTTCAGCTTATTTCTTTTTAGAAATACTTAGCACACATCTTAAACTTCTTAAAGCTTCTTTTAGTTTTCATTTTCATTAAATAATAAGCAAGTAATAAGCTAGAGTTTAGAAAAGTAGAAATTTTAAAACAAAGCCTTAGTTTCTGTTGCACAGTTTTAAAAGCTAATTTTCTAGCTTATTCAGTTGATAAAAGTTCAAAGTGCTTTTATTCAAAGTTGTTGTGTATAGCTCAGGTTTAAACTTTGTTATTTTAAGATTTTGCTGATTTTCACTTTTTAGATAAGCTCAAAATAAGCCAAATCGTAGGGTCTGTTTTGAACATTTTTAATAGTTAGAGGTTGTCTGTTTTAACTATAGTGTAATTTTCAATTAGTTACCCCGCCTACCCTTCTCTTTCATACTTTACAATTTCTACCCTAGTCTTTTAGGATAAATAAAATAGTTTTTATATTTTCAAAATTAGTTTAATAAAATTAGGGTTTAGTTTTTAATTGGAAAATTTAGGGTTCAATTGGTTTATAAAATTTGGGCATTTTTGTTCCATTTGATTTCTGCACATTTTTAGTTGTTAAAAACCATTTTTCTTTATTTTTCCAGTTAAATTTGTATTTTCTAGAAATTAAAATAGATTTTAGGTAATTTCTTTTTCTTAAAAAATTCATAGAAAATAGAAAAATAGTTGGAAAATTTTAATTCTTTTTGTAATAATTTTCTTTTTCAGTCTAGTATTTTTGAAAAATAAAAATAGAATTTTAGTAATAATTTTTAGAAAAAGTGTATTTTTAATAATTCATTTTTCTTTAGAAATTCATAAAAAATTCAAAAATAGTTAAAAAATTCTAATTCTTTTTCCTAAAATTTTCTTTTAAAATTTGTAATTTTTAGGTATAAAATTTGTTAAAAGTAGTGCTTTAGATTTTAAATTTCAGTTTTAGCTCACGTTTTTTATTTTCGTATATTAAAATTTAGTGCTAGTTAATTGTTTTAGTTTCTTAAATTGTTTCTATAGTTTAATTGTGCTATTACATTCGTAGTGTAATTCAAAGTTCAAAAATCCTTTTTACATTCTTGACTCGAATCCGAATTATTCCCGAATCTCAATTCACGACTTCGTTGGGATACGACCCGAGAAGAAATACTTCCCGGTTAAAAATATACATATTGTGTTTTCTTTAGTGAGATTTTATCCTTTTATTTCTCTTGTTTGATAAGTAATTTGGAAAAAATTGTCACGGGATTAATACTATATATATATAAATTTGACTAGTGCTACACACGCATACCAGGATACGAAACCTTGAATAATACACAAAGACTAAGTAACAAATTGCCTTTATACGAAACCCCAATTTCCAAAAGTCATGAAGATATGAAACCTCTGAAACTGAGTTACGAACCGCAAACACTGTGTTACGAAACCTCATAAACAGATATACGAAACCTTCAAATTCGAAAATTGAATTACGAAACCTTCATGAGATACGAAACCTCAATGTACGAAACTATATATTGACTGTAATACGAAACCTCTGCTTACGAAACCTTAGAAATACGAAACCAGAAATATGAAACCTTCATATACGAAACTGTGTTACGAAACCTTCCTTATGAAACCTATGTTACGAAACCTTGGAGTACGAAACCAAAACCAATTTCTTGATACGAAACCCCCAAATACGAAAGCTCCACATAATACGAAACCAAAACGGTTACTGAAGCTCCAATATACGAAACCTCTACTTTCGTAAATTCCAAATTTCCACTAACTTTTGTAAAATCACAAAACCTTAACTTTCGTAAATTCCTTGCTACAAAACTGTTAAGAACTTATAGATTTGATTTTTACGATTTAAAGTGATAATATCTATCAATTATCTTTTCAAATGTATTAAATTCTAAGTTTCAAAAGTTTATAACTATGATACGAAAGCTTAAATCTAGGATACGAAAGTAAAATTCTCGCCAAAAACAGTTTCAGAAACCTTTTTCTTCAATATGAAAGCTGTTAAAGTGCCAAAAACGGTTACCGAAACCTGTTTCTATGATACGAAAGCGATCAAATACAGCTAATTATCGATCTAAATGAAATCTAATCGAATAAATTTCGCACGAAAGCTATTAAATCTACAATTTGACGTTTACGAAAATAATATGAAAGCTTTTTAGGATCAAAATTACGTCAAATAGTAAATCTAATACCAAAACAATACGAAACTTATAACGCTCATCCTTACGAAAGCTCTTAGATTGAATATGAACACAATTAAGCTTGATTTGATGCATGGAAACACAAACTAGATCTCTCTCGGTGATAGATACCACTTGATACATGTCATGTTTGCATTTGATATCATACGAAAGTGTTAGAGATTAGAGGAGAGAAGACTGGGGAGAGTTTTTACACATTTTCAATTTTTCATTAAATAAAGAAAAAGAAAAGGGAGGTTGAGGAAGGGATACAAATAACCAACACCAAATACCTCTTGTTAAAGAGGTATTTATACTTATTATTCTAACATTCTATTTTTCCTACTTTGACTGATAAGGTGTTTCTTTTTTTATCCTGTTTCAAAAAAGTGTCTTTTTACATAATGTGACATGTTTGTAATAAAAGAGGTTTGAAAATATATTGTTTCTTTTTTTCTTAATAAAGTAGTTTATAATAGTCGATGACCATATTAACCTTTACATAGAAAACCCAGATCTAAACAAACCCAGATTTATATCTAATTATAAGCAAACATAACAAGATCGTAAATTCACAACTAAAATAAACATTATGCTCAAACGAAAAATCCACATATGCTCTTTCATCTTTCACGCATATGGATTCTAAAAATCCACATCTGCTCTTTCATCTTTCACGCATATAGATCTTTCTTCTATTTTGTCTTTCAAATATCCTGAATTCATTTTACAAATTAAAAATAACAAAATGATATATTTGATCTATAAAATACAAAAAACCCTAATATAAGTTATTAAGTAAAATCATCAATAAATTATTTTCTTTCAAAATTAAAACATAACAAACATAAATCAATCACCGATTAGGATCTAGTCATCTAGAAACAACAAAACCCATTAAGTGGATGTAATTATCCCTAGTCACCATCTTCTTCATATCCATGTTTTTGTATTACAAACAGTTGAAGGTTGAAGCATTTGAGTTCAATAATGGAATACCTTCAAGAAAGCAACATCAGAGTGAAGGAGCGAAAAAAGGAGGCCGTCATGAAGGGACGTTCGGGGAAGAACGCCTACAATAGTGGGTGTTGGAGGAGGAGCACAAGTGAGAAAGAGTTGTGTGTTGGATGATAATTGAAAGGGTTGAGTGAAATGGAAGATAAAAATATAAGGGTATGTTTATCTATGTGAGTGTATGTTGTTTCCTAGATGGGAGAGTGGCAAGTTTTCTTACCCTTTTGCAATTAGGATATCTTTTTAGAATAAGCATAAAAGAAACACTATAACATCCTGTTTAGAACCCACTCTGTTACCAAAAGGGCCCATTAAGCAAAAAATAAACACCCCCTAAATGTCTTACTTGGTCAACATTTTTTAAGTTGACCAAACTTGACTTATTACATAATAAATATTAATTTCTATACTATTTATTACAAGACCAATTCATTGTTAATACTTAACACTTTTCATTCCTAACACCAATGATCCAAGGTATAAAAAAGAATTTACAAAATGCACCATCAAGTATACTAAAAGTTACAAAACCGACATAAAACTTTTACCTATTTACGAACTTTTTGTATAACAAACTTTACTTATCAAATATGCAACGTATATCTATCGGTTCATTCGAGAAAAAAATATCATTGAAAAGATCGTCGAATTGCGAACAAAACGAGACCAATATTGCAATGCTTCTGACATACGTACGATTTTATAAAAAAATGCTGAAGTTTAATATATATTTTTAAAAAACTTACGAAAATAGTCTTTGAGGTTATCGGTTCGTTGCAACGTAAGTCTCAACGATAGACAAATAGTATTTCGCGTTATCAGTCTATTGCTAGAGCGCGTGGGTGTACTTTATTAGGTAGGAAATAAATACTGTAATAAAATAAAAGATAGAGTTAATGGGTAACAAAAGATTATGGCACCGTCAGTGTTACCTATCTAATTTATTTACTCACACCATAAATACACAACACTCTCACACTTGTACAACCTCAATTTCATCATCACTCTCTCTCATTCACTTTTTAGGGTTTTCTCTTTCTCTTCTTCGCCTCATCATTTAGGTAAATTAAATTAATTCAATCAAAATCTCATACATTCATCATATAATCTTTCGCTTTTGTACTCTTAATTGTTTCTGATTGTGCTTAATTTTTTTAACCCTAAAAATCAATGTTGGTATGTTTTTTTTGGGTAAATCGTGTCATGTTTTATAAAAGATGACCGTGTAGATGTTTATTTAGTGATGTTTTGATTTAATTTGACTTTTAAGGGTTTCGTAAAATTTGGGGAAAATGGGTTTTTATAATTAATTTATGGACATGCATGTGTGGGTTTTGTTGACTGAAAGTCAAAAGTACATTTTTCAATTTGGGGAAAAATGGTTTTATTATTTTACAGTGTGTAGATTTTTTATTTTCACTGATAGATTCTGGATCTGCACAGTGTACATTTTAATATAACTTTCGTATTTATTTATTTTCTTTCTCATGATGATGTTTTTTTAGTCACAGTACATTTAATACTCCGTTTTTTTCCTATTTACAGCTGTGTTTACTTTATTTTCGTATTTTTTTAGATGATGTTTTTGTTGGTTAAATTTTAATTATTATTTGAGTAAATGTTTTTCAGGTTCTGCATGTGTGCAATTTAAACATGGTAGTTGAAATGTTTAATTTCTAGTACTATTATTGTATTATTTTACTTTGTCATACTATTATTTTAGACCTTTTTTGGCTATGGTTTATTGCTACTTGTCTCTGTTATATGTACTTATTTTATAACATGCAAAATGTAATATATTATATATGGTTTAAAGGTAAATAAGGATGTTTTGCTAAGCTTAATGGGGGTGTTTTGCTAAGATTTTTGCTTTAGCTAATATAGTTTTTTATGAAGCTTGTAATTAAGTCACAATAATTTATTTGAACATTTTCTTAAACAGTGCTTCTTAGCTATTTGAAGGGCTAAAACTGTGCTTTAATAGCTTTTTAAAAAATGCGTTTTAATAGTTTTTTTAAGTGTTAAAAATGTGCTCTGATAACACACAGTAAGAACTTTTTAAGAAGCTTAACCAAACACCTCTAGATTGATAGCTTATTGCATACTTATAAACCAACTTTGAAGTTAAGCTTATTTAAATTCTTTCTTAACAAGCACTAGCTAATAAGCTTTACCCAATCACATTTGTGAGCTTATTGTGTGTGATAATAAGCTGAAAAAGCACCATTAATAAGGGGATGTTTAGATTAACTTATTTATCGTGGTTATGTGCTTATTTGAATTTGGAAAAGCTCATTAGCTTTTTTTTTCCTGCTTATGAGCTCATTAACTTGAGCTTATGGCTTATATAAGTACATAAGCTCATAAGCCCCAAAATGAGCTCATATAAGCTTATTCAAAATATCAAATGACCATAAACTCAAATAAAGCAAATCAAAACACCCACCAAGGTTTACCCAAACGCTCCATTAAAGGAACTTACCCATATACCCATATATCCGATAAACCAATTTGAATCCCAATCGGAGTGTTTGAAATTGCCTTGTTTTTCTTGTAGTTCCAAAATGACAGATTCTGTCCTTCATCAATTGTTATTGTTAATTTCTTTCACGTAAACTTGTTGAGATGGACCATATTTATATGTTTGTGTTTTTATCTCTTTGCCGTCTTTTGAGTTCTTAAGTTTTTAAGTTTTGAATGCCTGCGCTCATGTCATTTATGTTTGGCACACAGGAACTGAAGATGGATTCGCTGGAAACAGATGGAAATGGAGCTGCCGAGGCTCTGCCACCACCTCCACCTGTCCCAGAAGATGTGGTCCCTGAACAAGCTCCTGAACCTGCTAAGAAAAAGGTGATGCGTGTGCCAATGGCAAGACGCGGGCTAGGCACCAAGGGTCAGAAGGCTCAGCTCTTGACAAATCACTTCAAAGTCAATGTGTCTAATGTTGATGGTCACTTCTTTCACTACAGTGTACGTTTTCCAATTGTTTTTGCTTCATTTTACACGAGTTTATTCAAGTGTTGCAATTTGTTGATTTGTTTTTTACCTTTAATGAATGAAACAGGTTGCCCTTTTCTATGAGGACGGGCGTCCAGTTGATGGAAAAGGTGTAGGAAGAAAGGTTCTTGACCGAGTTCACGAAACATATGATAGTGAGTTGGCGGGTAAAGAGTTTGCATACGATGGAGAGAAGAGTTTGTTCACTGTTGGTGCTCTACCACGAAACAAACTTGAGTTCACCGTCGTCTTGGAGGATGTTACCTCGAACAGGTATGGTTCACAAGGTGGCTATTCCATCCTATATGCAGACTGTTCTATTTGTGTTGTATATTTAATAGACGACGGCTTGCACATGTATAAACCATTTATAAAGGAATTAGTTAATTTGGTTGAGCCGTTTTGGAGTAGAAAGGCCAAACATGTATTAAAATGTTGCAAGCTGGGTCTATTTTGTTACCTTTTGGGTTATGTATATTTGATCTTTACCAAGTTTGAATTGTTCAGAAACAACGGAAATGCGAGTGAGACCCCTGAAAACGAGGACAAGAAGAGGATGCGTCGCCAGTATCAATCTAAAACCTTCAAAGTCGAGTTAAGTTTTGCTGCCAAGATTCCCATGCAAGCAATTGCGCAAGCTCTGCGTGGTCAAGAATCAGAAAACTCTCAGGAAGCTTTAAGGGTTCTTGACATTATTCTCAGACAACACGCAGCTAAGCAGTAAGTCATCAACTTACTAAAACTGAAAATGAGATGTATGCATTTATTTGGGCTAACTTTGATTTAATCCATA
Source organism: Tanacetum coccineum (assembly GCA_026074375.1). Classification (NCBI taxonomy): domain Eukaryota; kingdom Viridiplantae; phylum Streptophyta; class Magnoliopsida; order Asterales; family Asteraceae; genus Tanacetum; species Tanacetum coccineum. The sequence goes on along the minus strand of BQNB010004597.1, from coordinate 83,229 downwards.
TTGCAGGGGCTGTCTACTTGTGCGCCAATCGTTCTTCCACAATGATGTGAAGAACTTTGCTGATGTTGGCGGTGGAGTTCTTGGTTGTCGCGGATTTCATTCAAGTTTCCGTACCTCTCAAGGCGGACTCTCTTTAAATATCGGTAAAATCTTATGATATTCAATTAAATCTTCTATTAGAACTTCCGTTATGGTTAAATTGTTAATTATTTGCTGTTGTTACCAGATGTATCCACCACTATGATCATCCAGCCTGGACCAGTCGTAGATTTTCTGATCAACAACCAAAATGTGAAAGATCCTTACGGAATTGACTGGGCAAAGGTAAGCATGTTCACCACTTTCCTTCTTTCTGTTAAAGATGATATTGTTCAATATATTGAAGTAATTGTCTTTTCATCAGGCAAAACGAACCCTGAAGAACCTTAGGGTGAAAACGAGCCCAACTAATGCTGAGTACAAGATTACTGGCCTGAGTGAAAAGCCGTGCAAGGAACAACTGTATGTTTTCTTTTTCTTTTAATGGTCATATTCTGTTTCATAAATAACATCAAATAAATGATTGGTGGATGCTTTTTGTAGGTTTTCATTGAAACAGAAGACTAAAAATGAGAATGGAGAACCTGAAACAGTTGAAGTCACTGTTTATGATTACTTTGTGGATATCCGCAAGATTGATTTGCGTTATTCTGGTGATCTACCGTGCATCAATGTTGGAAGGCCAAAAAGGCCAACGTATATTCCCCTCGAGGTATACTATAGGAAAACTGTAATTTATTCTCCTGTAAAAATAGTAATATATGTTTATTTACATTCATTCTTGTCACTTGTAGCTTTGTTCATTGGTGTCATTGCAACGCTACACAAAGTCCCTCACTAATCTGCAAAGAGCTTCTTTGGTTGAGAAATCCAGGCAGAAGCCTCAGGAGCGAATGCGTGTTTTGAGCGATGTAGGTTTTTGTATGAAATTCAGGATTATTGTTTATATATTTGAAAACAGAACAATGATATTGCTTTTATGTATTTTGAAAGGCTCTCAAGGTCAACAACTATGATGCTGAGCCACTGTTGAAGTCTTGTGGGATCTCAATAAGCAGCAACTTCACCCAAGTGGAAGGCCGAGTTCTGCCAGCCCCGAGGGTATTTATGTCTTCAGATTTTTGGAGATGTTTATAATTCGTTTTGTTTATTACTACATCAAGTATATTCTTATTGGCTTTGCTTATGTCACAGCTGAAAGTGGGGAATGGAGAAGACTTCTTCCCCCGAAATGGACGATGGAATTTTAATAACAAGGTTCTTTTCTTCTTTCTTCGTGTGTTTTCTATTATAAGTAACATTGTATATATTTTTCTGTTACTAATAACATTTTGATTTGACAATGTAGAAACTTGTGAATCCCACAACAATTGAAAAGTGGGCCGTGGCTAACTTTTCTGCTAGATGCGACATACGTAACCTTGTCAGGGATCTGATTAAATGTGGAGGGCTCAAGGGCATCGTATGTTCTAACCTTTCTTTTTATCGTTTCATGTGATTGATACTCATCTAAACATTTGACACTATAGATGGTTGACCTCCATTTTCTAAATTGTGTAGAAAATTGAGGAGCCATTTGATGTTTTCGAAGAGAGCCCCCAGAACAGGCGATCTCCACCTCTCGTTAGGGTTGAAAAAATGTTCGACTTTATTCAGTCAAAACTTCCTGGTGCCCCTCAATTCCTTCTTTGCCTGCTTCCAGAGAGGAAGAATTCTGATCTTTATGGTTTGTGGATACACATCATCTACTTCATATGTACAGCTCATGTATGGGCTTGTTTAACAGACATCTTATTTAACTTCTTAAGGTCCATGGAAGCGCAAGTGTCTGGCAGATTTTGGAATTGTGACACAGTGTATTGCTCCCATGCGAGTGAATGATCAGTATTTAACCAATGTTTTGCTTAAGATAAATGCTAAGGTGAGACTATTATGCAAGAACTGTGTTCATCTTCATTAGTTAAACTGAAGTTTCCTATAATAAGTACATGTAGCTCCTAACAGTAATTGAAATTTAACTATATAGGCAGATTGTGATACTGAATTTGCCTTTTGACTAACAGATATTTAACTTTTTTTGCCTTCCTAATATTAAAAAAAAAGTAAATCTGGTAAAATGAAGTTAGTTAATGCCAATTAATGCTAACAAGGATTTATAAAACAAAACTATGGATAAATTCATGAATATAAACATGTGCCCTTGTGATGGACATAAACCAAACTTACAAGTCAAAAAGCTATGAGAAATCTGAAAGACTAGTGGTGATTAATGATTGGTTATTGGCAGCTTGGAGGGTTGAATTCCATGCTTGCAATTGAGCATTCACCTTCGATTCCTGTTGTATCTAAAGCACCCACAATTATTCTCGGTATGGATGTATCTCATGGTTCTCCTGGCCAATCTGATGTCCCGTCTATTGCTGCGGTAAATTATTTGATCTCTTTTTAGTTCTCATATAAAGACTTTGCTGAGAAATTTAATACTAGTTTGTTAAATTCATATTTTGATGGTTTTCAGGTGGTTAGCTCAAGGCATTATCCTTTAATTTCCCGGTATAGAGCTTCAGTGAGAACTCAGTCCCCCAAAGTGGAGATGATTGATTCTCTATTCAAGAAGGTTTCTGATACCGAAGATGATGGCATCATGAGGTGTGATGTCTCTCTTGATTTAATATGCGTACAAACTAATATTTAGATCCAATAGCTGGTTCTCATATGGATATTTGCTTTCTGGCAGAGAGTTACTTTTGGATTTCTATGTGAGCTCAGCTAAACGAAAGCCAGATCAAATCATCATTTTCCGGTAAATAATTTGACCACCTGAATGGTATTTGCCAAATATTATGTTGGTGAAAAATGAGGTTTTAAAGCTTCTATTAACTTATTTTGTGCCAAATCTCAGGGATGGTGTCAGCGAGTCACAGTTCAATCAAGTTCTCAACATTGAGTTGGACCAGATAATTGAGGTTTGGTCAACTTATAAGTTCTTTGACTGAGTTTTAGTACTATGAGCTTTGGTATGTAATATGTTTGATTGGAATGACTGGTGTAGGCCTGCAAGTTTCTTGATGAGAAATGGTGCCCAAAGTTTCTTGTGATCATCGCACAGAAGAATCATCACACGAAGTTCTTCCAACCTGGTTCTCCAGATAATGTTCCACCTGGTAAATGTTTGCATAAATTCTATAAATTTGGCACATAAAGAGATGGTTGCCTCTAGAAGCTGACATACAAATTTGCATCTCTGATAAAACAGGAACTGTGATTGACAACAAAGTTTGCCATCCTCGCAACAACGACTTTTATATGTGTGCACATGCTGGAATGATAGTGAGTATTATGATCTTACACCTTAGAGGTTTCTTGTGAGTATTTAATCTGGAAAACAAGAAAGTATTGGCTAATTGCATTTTTGAAACAGGGGACAACAAGGCCTACTCATTATCATGTTCTGTATGATGAAATTGGCTTCTCAGCTGACGACCTTCAGGAGCTTGTGCATTCGCTTTCTTACGTGTAAGTTATTTTATTGCTAGTCTGCTGTCTTGGCTATTCGATTGGTGTAAATCAATGATTATGTATTCAATGGTTTTCTTTGATGATTGCAGCTACCAGCGTAGTACGACTGCAATTTCTGTTGGTAAGATATATTTAAATCTTTTAGTGACATTATGCTTAAAAATTCAGTTTCTACAGCAGAGCCGTTTGATCAGATTTTGCTGATTGATTATTGATTTGTATGTGTGTTGATGCAGTTGCTCCAATATGCTATGCACATCTTGCTGCTACTCAGGTGGGTCAGTTTATGAAATTTGAGGACCATTCGGAGACAAGCTCCAGTCATGGTGGCACAGGAGTCACATCAGCCGGAGCAGTTCCCGTCCCTCAGCTTCCAAAGCTGCAGGAGAAAGTTGCTAGCTCCATGTTTTTCTGTTAAATTTCTGGTCCCAAGTCTCTCAGCTGTTTTATCAGACATGGTCTACTAGTATGTTATGGCCATCCTCTGGAGTAATTAAGGCCGAAACTATTTAGGGGGTGTTTTTGGTACTATGGTATGTCGTATGTGTTTATGTAAGAATTTCTGGTAGAAGGTTGCTAATGTGAATGTGTTTTAGGATGACTATGTTATGACGTTTGCTTGTTTAAGCTCTTGTTTGTGTTATTGTTCTGTGTTTTGGGCTGGGCAATTATGTGACTGACCTTGTTGCGTTTTAGATTTTGTGTTATGGTTATGGCCAGTTGCCAGTCGATGACTCCATTGTGAGCCTATTCTGGTTCTGTTTAACAGGAGTAAATTCCATGAATATACCTGTTTTTAAAAGAACATACAACAACGTACCTGTTTGAAAACCAACATCCAAAACATGTAGATATGAAAACTTTGGAAGTTCCAGTGGCACCTTTCATTTTCCATCACATGATTTCAATTACTGCATCAATGTTTTGTGTCCTAGCACATCTTCATGCTTGTGGGGTTGATTATCCTTGAAATATACTGCATATATATATGTTGATTATCCGTAAATTGAATAAGCTAGTTTTATTAGATATTATTCTTTTTTGCTAAATGTCGAGCAGTCTCTTTATGCTTCAAAAAGAAATTTCCTATATACAAACGGGATTTTCAAGTTCGTATAGATGAAATTGAATCGAGTAAATAAGCAAAGTTCAAATCTCACGACATGTCCATAATATATATAAAATGCCAAGAAGATGACGTATCCACCACCACTCAGAGAAAGTTCTGTTATTTTCATTTTCAGTCACAAATGTCACGGAACATTGTTATTGGTAATTGGTAAGATTCCAGACAGTTGGACAACCAAGGCAAATGAAGTTGGAGGTTTTCAAAGTCTGACCATGCTTGTTATAAAGATTTGTATTTTTTAGATTGTACTTTGAGGAGATTTTATGTTGACAATACTTTTGTACATCCTTTGTTTGATCATTTGTTTAAACTAGAGTACTTAGTTTTGCTTTACATTTGAATATTTGATACCTCTAAAATTTAATAACCATTTAATAAAAGCATTTAACTAATTTGTTTAACTTATTTTCCCTATAACTTAAAAACGATCTTTTACGGTTAGGAAGATTTACATAGTGCAAAAATCAATAATCATGTTCACTAGGTATATACTATGTTCACCAACTTCCTATTGATACTTGTTTTTTTTTTGAACGGCGAGTTAGTACAGTTACTAAGTTAGTTATTTGATTCCACAGTACTTACCTAGAAGGTAGTCCCTGCCAGCCTCGAATAATAATTAGTGATTCGATTCCACATTACATACCCAGAAGGTAGTCCATGCCAGCCTCGAATTGACGCATCTATGGGGCAGAACCCCACAGATTCCCACCTTGAAGGAAAACCCTCACGGAGATACTCGAACCTGAGACCTCTCGCATGTGGTAACAACCTCCCCAAAGACACCCTTGATGACCAACTGAGCTAGCCGGTTGGTTAAAAGGTGAAATGTCTTCTTTTAATAATTTAGTCCCCATACTATACAAAGTATAACAAATTAATAATTTTTATTTCTAACAATCTTCCTAAGAATTATCCATATTCTATAAACCAATAATTTACCAAATGATTTACCTAAGAATTATCCATATTCTATAAACCAATAATCATGTTCACAGGTGTATACCATGTTCACCAACCTCCATCTATTTATACTTGTATAGAGGGAGAAATGTCTTCTCTTAATAATCTAGTCTTTTCATACGTTATAACGTATCCCTCTATGGAATAATGGATTTGATATAGATCTTCCTTGTCTTCGAAGCATTTAGATCTTTCAAGTTTGAAAATGCTGAGAATTCTATGTGTAAGCTAAAGACTTTCTTTTAGCAGATTATTCTCTTTGAAGGTACTCGGCTTTAGACTTTAATTTTAAACTCGAAATTAGCATTCTCGAAGATAATGGTGAATCTTGATCTATATCTGCAACTTGAAACCTTGAAAGCATATGTGAAATCTTTATTTTGAACGCCTTATCTATGAAGCACTTATTGATGTTCTTGATGATGAGAGTAGATTTCAAACTTTGAATGTTGTGGACAAAAGGTATTGAATAGGAAGATAAGCAGTTGAGCCTGTTTTGTAGAAGATTTGAACATTTGACGTAGACCTCGAATCTTTATGTCTATCGCTCTCCGAATATCCATCTTTTAAAGCTTTATAAAAAGGGTTTTTCTAACATTTACATGTTAAGTGGGGACACAGGTTGTGTGTCACAGCCTGATTGTTCAGTAGTTATTGTTATTAATCATTATCAGACCTCACAAATAACTGCTGGTCAATCACAGGCTGTGACACACAGCCTGATTGGTCAGCAGTTATTGTTATTAATCGGGCACATGTTAGAAAAACCCTTATAAAAAAATCAATCTTTTGTAATTTCTGAATCTGCTTCCCCTCAGCCTAAGGATCGCTTTTCAACTTTATCTCTATAACTTTTTGATGTTTCACAAAACAATTCTTTTATTTGATGTATTCTTTTAAGAAAATGTGATGTTAGAAAGAACATTGGAATTGTTGAGGATTTTGTTGAACTAGTGATCTTTGCTGTTAAAGTCTTTAATTTTTATCTTTGGTTTGTTATTGAAGACTATATTTGGCTCTCCAATAAAAGGTTAGCTTTTAAACCTCGCTAAGTGTGTACATTTGGGGGGTGGCTAGGGAAGGGCCGAAAACGGTCCCGGGATTAACCCGGTGAGACCTCGTACATATGAGTCAAAAAGGCTCGCACTCTCCGGATAACCCGAACAGGGAAAACCTCATCTGTTTATGAAACTTTGAGTTTGGTGAGACACTCGCACTTTTCAAACTGTTGTTGATGTAACTCATCTTCATCATTTACGAACATGTCATTAATCTCTCTTTCAACTAACAATTCTTTACCAAAATATGTGAAGACAATAACCAACCGTGAAGACGAATCATATCTTCTTGATGAAAATACTTTAAAGTATTGACTTTTTGATTTCAATTTCCCATTATTTCAAGTTTCATCCATGATTGTCAACTAAAATTAATTTCTCCCCTTCAAGATGATTATGATTCATCACGAATAAATGTAAGCTTTCAGATTGATAATAAATTGATGAATAATGATTAAAGCTCGTAGTTGTTGATTATCAAAATCACCTATAAAAACTAAACAATTTCCCCTTATAATCAAATATACCTAAAAAAAGAAAATCTCCTCTAAACCAACACACTTGATCATTATCATTCTCGTGAAAGTTGAAGGGTTGACTTACAACGATGTAAGACTTGTTGAAGGTGTAATATTTGTGTAAAGGTAGAAATGTCATTATTTGTTGTAGAAGATTAATTTAGTAATATCAAAATTGAGATTCTCTAATGTTTTACTCTCTAATGTTCTTCTCATGTTAAAATGTTGTGAGTGGGTTTAAATTAGTGGGTCCCATATTTTACTTAAAAATAAACTCATAATTTTATTTACTTTTATGTTATTGGTTGAACATGACACAACTTGAGACACAAACATTAGAGAATCTCAATGTGTATCAAACTATCTTCCATTTTGTATTTGTTGATGTAATCTATGTATCACGAAATGATGCTTAGGTACGACCGTCAGGTGTTGAATAAGACATTCAAATCAAAATCTCGTGTTAGTAATGCGGGACATAATCGTAAAATCTAAGCAAAGCGTCACTATTGTGAAATCTAGGTAAAATAACTATTCACTTGATTAAATCAAAGAAATATTGTTTGTGATTTTGAAAACAAATATCGTAGAAATACTTAACTCCTAGATCCACATACATTACTAGATAACTGCAGGTTACCCGATACTATTAAATCACATAAGAGTTATAATGAGTGTGTGTGTGTGTGTGTGTGTGTGTGTGATCTATCTCTCTCTACATCTACACAAACTGAGACAAGCGCGAGTGAGTGTAGAGTTGATAACACACACACATCAAACAAAATAAGTTCTCACTCAAAATGATATTGTACCATGATAGATGCAGAGATCATAGATACAAATAAAAAGCAGATAAGGATGTGGTGAAGTAGGATACACACACACACACAATGGAGAGCGGGGGAGATGCGTCGGAGTGCCTAATAACACACAGCTGACAAAACTCACACAACAATAGAACTGAATAATATAATATAAGCGTATAGAATATATTATTATATTTACATTGTTAGAGTTTGATTGGGTTTTTATATGGATATGCAGAGAGTGAGATCTATCAAGTTCTATGCATCTCTCATCTCATCTAGAGTATTAATCTATATCAGTGGACACACCACACACGAGATTGAGAGCGAGAGGAGGGGGGTAGTGCGGGGGGTTGAGGTTGGAGTGGTGTAGGGGAGAGTAGGGATAGATATAATCAACACATATCTTAATATGATACATAATAACTGGACACAGATATCGTTTGGGTAAAACATTTTTTGTTTATATGTGTGTGTGTGTACGATATTTGTATAGTATGAAATTAAAAATTATAAATATAGAGATAATGAATTGAAACTCGTGAGTTATGTGAGAGCGTATATTTATTAAATTATTTAGAATATATATGTGAAAATAAAATATAATCAAAAGGGGGTAGTGGTGTGTTTTTGTGTTTCTCTCGTATGTGGGAGAGGGTTTTAAGTACAAATTAGAAATGGGCAATATGGGCAAGGCCCGTTGACTTACAAAACAAGCTTAAATCTATTACACTTTCCTAGAACCTATAACTAATCTAATGATCGCCACTTTTTTGAGCCTAACAATCTCGCCCAAAGACGTGATCATTCTGGATGATCCTTGAAGAAGTCTCATATCTTCATGTGCCCTGCTCGAACAAATCCTTCACCCCTCTTCATTTGAGTTCTGAACTTGATTCAGATATCTATTGCTTCATGCATCTTCTCATTCATTCCACCACTTCAACAACATAACTATGAAGCACCAGTTGTTGAACAACAAACACCTGCACCGTCAACACAACTTGATTCAGGACTAGTTGTACTATCATTTCTACCAACCGATGATCCAATAGCTAGTATAAAGCTATGATGTTTCTCAGTACTGCTTTTAACTCAAGATTTCCACCTACTAACAATCAACTCAGAACTTCGTTTAATCCAAGAACTCAAGCAACTATTCAAGATGGTAGAGTTACAGTTTAGAATGTGCAAGGACGATAATCTTAGGGTTATGGGGTTAACACTGGAAAGGGTAAACCTACATGAACAGGAGCTATCAACACTGTTGGAGATTTAAAAGCTAATCCTCCAATAGTAATCAGGTGTTATAACTGCAAAGGTGAAGGTCATATTGCTAAGTAGTGTACTGCAAAGAAGAGGGTGAAAGACGCAGAATGGTTTAAAGAGAAAATGCTACTGGCACAAGCTCAAGAAGCGGAGTTACATTGCATGAAGAGCAACATGATTTTTTGGCTGACGGGTTTGAATAATTTGATTCAAATTGTGATGATCTTCAGCTAAACACAACATCAATCTTCAAGGCAGATCATGTAGATGCATTTGATTTAGATTGTGATGAAGCACCTACGGCTAGTGCAATCTTCATGGCAAGGCTTTCTCCTGCAGGATCAGTCAATAGAGATGATGCTGGTCTATCTTATGATTCAAACATACTCTCTGAGGTACCAAATTACGAAACTTATCATGAAACTAATATGCTTAATCTTATTATTCACCAGATGGAACATTCTGAACAATTAATTTCTGTTAATGACTCACATATTAAACTTACGAGGGACAACAACATTATTTCATGCGCTCAATATATGACAACTATCGAAAATGAAGTTGTTCAAAGTGTTACTTCTTCTGAACAAGATAATGCTATGATAATGTTTGTAATTGAAGAAATGAAAAGTCAAGTTGAACGATGCAATATGGTAAATCACGAGACAAAAAATGTGAATGAATCATTGACCAGTGAGCTTGAACGATACAAAGAAAAACTTAAATTTTTAGAAGCAAGACCAAAGTCTGAATTTGTTTTTACTAGAAGAAAGAGAACTAATTAGATTCTTAAATGCGAGGAATAATTGTTAATCGCAATGCAAAAGAAGCAGCTTTTCTAAAGAAAATTATTACATTAAAACAACAATTTTCTATACTAGCTGAAATTGATTCATCTCTAAAAAACAAATTGGAAACTTTGAAAAAGAAATCATCTGAAAAACAAGATAAGTTCATTGATGAAATCTTGGTTTTGGAAAAGCAAAAGAAGGCACTTGAAAACATTGTTTATAAAACAAGTCAAACTGTTCAAACAATGCACATGTTAACCAAACCTCAAGTGTTTTGTGACAATTGTGCTTTGAGCAGGTTAGTCAACCGTTAGTATTGACTCGAGTTTCATTATGTGCTATAATAATTATGTGTTTATGTGATCTTATGTGAGTTTGGTTACAAATCCATTGAGCGTGATCGTCTCATGGTGATTGAAGTTATTGTTGCTATGGATATTTCATTATGTTCACATTTTAGTGACAATGAAATGATGGTAAAATTTTATGTGTGTACGTATTTATATGTATATGTATACGTATTTGGATAATAGGAATTCGCGAGAATAAAAAATTTTGGTTTAGAAATTTAGTTAATAAATTTTAGTATTATTAAGTTAGAGAAATAAAGTATGAAGTGAATTTATTTTTAGATATTTAAAACTAGTTTTATTTATGAGGTTTAAATAAATAAAGGTATTTATAAAAATAACAAAATTAAAGGGTTTTTGTGTAAATAAAAAAAATATATATAAAGGGGTGTTGTTCGACCGGGTATAGGAGAGAAACAAGGAAAGGAAATCAAATTTTAGTCCAACTATAACTCTAATTAGGTAATTATCTAAAACTTTTTTTCTTCACTATAAATACATACCCCTCACCCTTATTTTTTTTATAAAACCGGACGAACCAAGGAAGAAAGAAAAAAAAGATTTTTTTATTCAAGATGAATTTGGTGATTTAAGGTTTCAAGAATCAAAGATTAAGGTATGTTTATAAATTTTAATGGTTTTAACTTTCTTTTAATTCATGTAATAATAAAGTGATGGATAAATTAGGGTTCATAAAAATCTGCAAATTAATGATGTTAAACCTAATTAAAAGTGTTTAGGGATAGATTAGATGCGTTTTGATGTATTCGATTAGAGTTAGAACGCGATAAAATTTAAGTTAGGGTTGAGCAGAATTTTGAGTCATCTTGTTCGAATGTTATCTCAATGATGGTAACGTGTTTTGTCATGAATCTTATGTCTATTGATAAGTTCAGGGAGTCTAGTTTCCAAAAACTCCAGCCCCGAAAGGTTTTGAGGTCGGTAAGTTAGTCAAATAATTTTCGCAAGAAAAGTTGTTAAAACAGTAAATTTGGGTCAGATTTGGGTCTGATTTCGGGAAGTAAAACCCCTACTTAAAAGTCAAATAAGGGTTAGCCAAAAATCATGAGTCATATTTTAGGTGTCTATTAACTCCAGATAAAAGGGATAAGTCTAAAAGTGTTTCTAAGTATTTTTAAGAAAATCAAACTTTTCAGTGTGCGTTCAGGTTTGAATCTGAGCACTTTGTAATGATGAATTTTTATAAAATAGTTCCACTTAATATTATTTTTTCTAAAAAATCACAATACCTCACTACTCATTGGGGAACTAGGCAATGCCAGGAAAACCATCAGTTAGGTGTTTTAGTATTTTATTTGTGGTCATAAAGTGACTATAAATTTCTACCAAAAACTAAAAAGTTGAAGTTAATGGTTAAGACTATATAGAGTATGAAAATGATTTGGAGATGCATATAAAGGATTATAACTTAGTGTTAGGTTTAGAGGTCATCTATTTTATTGTTACATTGGCTTGGGCATTTGCCTAACCGGTGTAACTTGTGTTTTGTTTATGATTAGATTGTGTGCAAGATCTTGTCAAGTAAGCTGAGCATCAGGTGGTGTTCATCGTCCTATTATTATTATGTTTGCATATAGAAATTGATGCAAATGTTTCGAATTGTTTTGATTATGTGATTATATGGTTCAAGTTACACATGGACTTTTATGTAGCTATTATATGTTATGTGATGCATGTTGTATGATGTTGCATTGTTCTTCGCCTACTTTGTGGGAAAGAGGTTTCACCTACTTTGTGTGGGTATGAACCTGTGCGAATACGGTACCAAGAGTCTGGGTTTGGGGATATCATTCCTCTCTATGACTATTTTTGTGATTTAGATAGGGGGACACGTTCCGTCCCAATTGTGATTGCTTGTTTGGGACGATTGCAAGTTAGCATGTATGATAGTCAGCTTAATTGTCCTGCCATGTTTTGTTTTTTGTATAATCACAGTAATTGAATTAAATCTTTTGTTAGTATCGTAAAACCTATGACTCTCACAAACCTTTGTGTTGACATTTTAAGCATCATTTTCAGGTGAGCGTTTTGAAGATACCAAAGTTAATAAAAGTGGCTAGAGAGACCATTAGGTTGCATTGGAAGTTCTCATTTGATTTTGTTTTGTATTTTGTTTGCATGAATTCTTGGATGTTTTTAGTAGGTTTGTGAAACATTGCCCTTGTATTAATGAGACCCCTTTTTCATTAATACAAGATGCCGTTCTTTTGTTTTCGGTATTGTCATGACACATAGTGTCTTTTATTTCTAGTTATGCATGTAGTGATTCTCTATTGTTGACACCATTGTGTTGTGATGATATCCATGATGTTACGCCTCATGTTTTCGCCTTGGCGGGGTGTGACAAGTGATATGCTGACGAACCATTAGCCGTTCCATTGGATGGACTCCATATTGATGACAAGCTTCATTTTGTCGAGGAACCAGTAGAAATCATGGACCGTGAAACGTATCACTATATTTTCTCGCTACCTTTCAAAAGTTTAATTTTCCTATTTTTCATTACTTGCTATATAATATACTCCCACCAAAAACACACACACACACACAAACACACACACCACACCCGACACCACAAAATCCTACATAGTATATATACGTTTTCATATGGGGGGATCTACTGAGTATATACACACTGTGGGGGAGCTCTATCACACGAGACATCGACCATCACAAATTTATAGGTCTATATCTCTCTCTGCGCACAGCCGTGCGTCTCGGTGCTAATAATAAATCTTAGCGCTAAATCTCCGCTACCACCGCGATCGGCATCCAAATCTCAACCTCGATTCAGCGATTAGCAAAAGACCATCTCTAAAACTATCCCCCAACTCAAATCACTAAAATTAAAGAAGTCGATCAACACACCCATTAGACGTAAGGCTGTAGGATGAAGCAATACTAAACGGTTTTGTGATTTTGAAGATAAAATTTGGAAGTGGGGGTTTCAGCGCCGAATTTGATGGTGTTGGTTGTAATTGTTAGGAAGGGGAGGTAGGGGGTGAGGTCGAGATCTAGCTTGAGAGGGAAGAGTGGAAGAGGATAGTTTGTGTGGTGTGGGTTATTTTTGGGGGTTGGGTGTGATTGGGGAGGAGGTGTGTTTAATTGTGTTTAAGGAAGATTTATTTTTTTAATTAGTTATTAATTTGGTTTGTTGGTGTTGGGGTGATAAAATTAAGATTTTTTTGGGGTGAAGATTAGTAGTAAAATATGTTGGGATTATGTGGGTTTGTTTATTGTAGAGTTATGTTATGATTGGGTGGTAGTGATGTGGAATAATATTATGTTTAAGTTAGAAGTCGTATTCCCATTATCAAGGTTAGATGGAACTCTAAACGAGGTCCTGAGTTCACATGGGAGCGTGAAGACCAATTCAAGAAGACGTACCCATATCTCTTCACCAATACTGTATCTTCGACAGACAATTAGTCTTAAAGCTTCGAGGATAAATCTCATTTAATGGGGAAAGACTGTAACATTTCTACATTTTTAGGTCATTTTAACAACTTCAACTATTTTCATTATTCGTTTTAGGCTTATTTCGCGTAGCTTTCCATTTAAACCGCGTAGGCTAAATCGCGTAGACTAAATGATCAACGTTTAGCTTAAAACGTCAACGAAACTCATTAAGGCCTCACACGACCCCCTTGCTTGGACCAAGACCCTCTTATGTTCGTTATTTAAATTTATCTCACGACAAGAAAGAAAATTTCATGATCATATCCAATAAATTCTATCAAGATAAAAACTCATTAAAAATAAAACTACACCAAACTTAACTACCATAAACAAGGAAATATATATAGGCCCAAATAAAACTCTCATACTCCTACAAGATCTCAAAAAGGTCGACTTCCTTTATCCTAGAAACCCATCTACGCACGTTTTAAATTTGTTAGGATATTCACAAAGATTCCAACCCTCTTTTTCCTCCTTAAACCATCGGACTAAAGCCCACACTCTTTTCTTTATAAATCCTCAAACCTATGTGAATTCTAGCTGCTCTTTTTTTTTCTTGTTATGATTCCCACGGTACAACAACAGTAACCACCTTTAATTCCCTGTACCTTAACCATTTATAAATCCTAAAGATCCCTTGCCTTATGTGGGTTAACACAAACTCGTGACTTAAGAATGAGATACTATACATGCAAACTTATTCAGGTATATAAAGCCTTGCAAACTCAGGAGATGCAATATCAATTATACTTCATCATCCCACCTTGTTTTTCTCTTGTTCTCCTGGTATTCGACTCACACACACAACAGTAAACCTACATCTTTCATCATATACAAAACCCTAAAAACCTTAAAAACCCTAAACCCAAATTCGTCACTCTTGGGTTTTCTTTTGTTGGTCGAAGTCTAAGCAAGCAGGAAAGGGTGATTGTTGGTGTTCATAAGTGGGTCAAAGGGTTTACATTGTGGTAAAAGGGTTTAACATCAGAAGGGTGTTGTGTCGCGAAGTGCTCTATGCAAATTAGGGTTTTCATTGGTTAAACCGTCCCACTCAGCCGAATATTTGTGGTCTTACGTTCATAATTTTTGCCACACATTATTATGCAATCATGTCATTTAGATTTATTGTGCTTACGAAATCTTAGATTGAAAAGTTATAATAAAATTTATACCTGAAAGTGGTAAACCTTCTGATGTATATGGGTTCATCGAGAGACCCGTATACAAACTTGACCAATGAAAATTTTGAATTTATCATACGTTAACACAATATAGGAGTAGTGTTCACGCGAAATTTAAACCTCTAACACCTTATAACGAAACGAGAAACGGATTCTCAAATTTGTTATTTTATGTGTATAAAAACTGGCTTGTTGGGTTGATTTTAGGCTTTGTTTCGACCCATTTAAACTTTGACATAAGGTCAGCAATTAGGGGCGTTTTATAATCGACATAGTGAGCTCTATTTAAAAATTTGAATCATCAAAAACCATTGAGGAACGAGCTCGCAAACTGAAATGAAAGTTAGTACTGTTGTCGTGTTCTCAACAATTAAAACTGTTGGCAGTCACGACCCCCCCCCCCCCCTTTAGCCTTATTTTTAACCATCATAACGACCTCTAACCACGAGACTTATAAAAGATAAAATGTAGTAGACCTGGCCTAGTTTACGAAAGTATTTTTAGTTAGTCATAAGGTTGAGTAACGAACTCGCAAATTAGGCTTAAAGTTAGTTATGCCGTTTCATATTTCCAACAGTTGAAACTGTTGGTTAAACGGGTCGCGTACCCTTTACTTTGCCCTCGCTTTTTTTAGTTTAGCCACATCAAACTTTAACTTATAAAGGGAAAATGGGTATATTACATAATTAGTAATATGCGTATTATTCATTTAGGTAGCGGATAGAGTTTTATATTGTTTTCGCGTGCACCATTTACCTTGCTCGCTTCATATTCGTTGCTACCTCATTTTATCATTAAGGTGAGTTTATAGTCCCCATCTTATACTTTTCAATCATTTATCAAATCTCGGGGATAAGATCATGTTCGTTTTACAAAATGGATGCAAGTACATTTTAAATTCAAATATTACGAGTTTGCCTAAGTAGCTGTAACCCACTATGCCCATCATCATGAACCGTTAATTACTGGATTGTAAGCGCAAATGTTATGAATATATCTATTTGGGAATTAACATCCTCGTTCGGGCAAGTAGCACTTGCTAGTTTACCGGTTGGCCAGAAACGACGAATGTATACCATTTCGGACTCATAGATGTTATGGGTTGAATATCTACAATGGGCACCATCATTTATGTGTATTTGATATACATACATTTTTTAGCTTCAGTGTCATGAGCTTAGTGCATATCATAATACATTTTTGTGATATTGTATTTGTTGCTTTATTACAGGGAAATCTTGCTATCCGCTTCATTGAATTTATAAACCTATAAATTCATCAACATTATTGTTGACAGTTTTAAACAAGTTTTCTCAGGTCAATAAGGTGCAAGTCATGGGTACATTAGATGGTCGTCTTTTGAAGTCATATCGCTAAAAATATTTACGTGCATTACATTTTGGGATATTGTTATGTTGTGAAATCTTTACTTTTCAAGTTGAATAATTTAAGCCTATGAGCTTTTGTAACAAACCATTTATGAAATCCAATGTATCAGTTTTTAAATGACTCTTTTAGAGGTCGTTCTCATATCTCGTGCTATTGATCTATGAAGTAATACCCCCGGAATATCATATTCTGCTGCGACCCATTTTGGGGGTGTTACAGTACAACTGTGAATGGGGCATCTCTAATTATGGTGGCCAACATAATTATACATGCACCACAACACAAGTGGACTTGCAAGTATGATTACATGGATTATTGTTGATGCGTTGTATGTATGTATATGGTTATCAAAGAATATGATACGATCATGATTCTTATTATATCGTCTAATGTATATAAATTTTATCTCATATAGAAAATAGATCCATCACGTCGAAGCAGTCCTAACAACAACAACAACGAGGAGAACCCTGACATTGCTGCTATCATCGCACATCAATTGCAAACCATTCTTCCTCAGATTGTCACCAAGTGACTAACAACGTGAATAATGCTAATGGTGGGAATGGTGGAAATGGTGGGAATAATGGCTGTACCTATAAAGGGTTCATGGCATGCAACCATAAAGAGTATCATAGAAACGGACGTGCGATAGCACTTACCCGATGGATTGAGAAGATGGAGAATGTAATTGACAATAGTGGGTGTGCTGAGAATCAAAAGGTGAAGTATGCTGCTAGCTCATTTGTGAACAAGGCTTTGAATTGGTAGAATACTCAAGTTCAAGCAAAAGGTCGCGAAGCTGCAATAGGTATGTCATGGACTGATTTGAAGGCATTTCTTGTAGAGGAGTTCTGTCCTAGCAATGAAATGGAGAAGTTGAAATCTGAGTTTTGGAATCATAAGATGGTGGGAGCCAATCATGCCGGCTATACAGATCGGTTTCATGAATTAGCTAAGTTGGTTTCGCATCTAGTTACTCCTGAGTCATCACGCATCAAGGGGTACATAGCTGGGTTAGCTCTTGAGATTCAGGGAATGCTCCGAGCAACCCAACCAACCACAATCCAAAGAGCAATTCTTAGAGCTGGAATAGTGACTGATGAGGCGGTCAGCTATGGTACACTGACAAAAGGTAATGAGAAAAGAAGGTGTGGAAGAGTCAAGCAAGCATCGAAGTGGAAGAAATGATGATAAGAGGGCGAAAGTAAGCAAAGGGTTTGTGGCAGTAACTACTCATATAAATGAGTATGCTGGGTCTCTTCCAATGTGTGCCAAGTGTTTGGCTCATCATCCTAAAGATAGACCTTGTCTAGTGTGCTTTAATTGTTAGAAACCGGGCCACATTGCAAGGAATTGTCATTATCCAATTAAGCAGGTGGCGTCGATTAATGCTGTTACGAGTGGATATGAACCAGGAACATGTTATGAGTGTGGGAGTCATGAACATTATCAAAATACTTGTCCTAAATTGAATCTAGCACCTAGTCAAGTGGGAAACCGATTGACTATTGAAGGAAATCGGAACTCAAGGAATAATGGGAATCAAGTCAAAGAAAAGGCTTTCAATGTGAATGCGGTCGGCGCTCTCCAAGATCCTAACGTTGTGATGGGTACTTTTTCTTTGAACCATCATTATGCTACTATACTTTTTGATTCTGGAGCCGATTTTAGTTTCATTTCTACTGATTTTGCGCCCTTGTTAAATATGAAACCTAGTTTTGTAAACCTTGGGTATGTGATAGAAGTAGCATATGGTAAGAAAGTAGAAGTTGATAGGGTTATTTGTGATTGCAAACTAGAACTAGGAACTTCCCTGTTCATTATAGATTTAATACCTTTAGGTCATGGGAGTTTCGATGTGATTGTGGGGATGGATTGGCTATCTGAGCATAAGGCTGAGATAGTGTGCCACGAGAAGGTGGTTAGGATACTGTTGGAAAATGGTGAGATACTTCATGTCCAAGGAGAATGCTTCAGGAATCGCTAAAGCCTTTAGTAACGTGAAGGTAGACGAACAAAAATTGAGTGATATTTCCGTAGTACAAGATTTTGTTGAGGTGTTTCCGGAGGACTTGTCGGGATTGCCGCCACAACGACAAGTGGAGTTTCACATAGACTTAGTTCCGGGAGCGACGCCGGTTGCGAAGTCTCCATATCGTCTAGCGCCCTCAGAGATGCAAGAATTGTCTCAGCAACTTCAAGAGTTGCAAGACAAGGGTTTTATATGACCAAGTCATTCTCCGTGGGGAGCACTTGTGTTGTTTGTTAAAAAGAAGGATGGTGCACTACGCATATGTATTGATTATAAGGAGTTGAACAAGTTGACTATAAAGAATCGTTATCCTCTCTTGAGAATCGATGACCTATTCGATCAGCTGCAAGGAGCGCGCTACTTCTTAAAGATAGACCTTCAGTCAGGTTATCATCAGCTCCGAGTGCATAAGGATGATATCCCAAAGACCGCGTTTCAAACGAGATACGAACATTTTGAGTTTACGGTTATGCCTTTCGGATTAACCAATGCACCCGCAGTCTTTATGTATTTGATGAACCGGGTTTGCAAACCGTATCTAGATATGTTTGTCATCGTTTTCATTAATGACATTCTAGTCTACTCAAAGTCTAAGGATGAACATGAGGTTCATTTGAGGCTGGTGTTGGAATTTCTGAAGAAGGAAAAGTTGTATGCTAAATTCTCCAAGTGTGAGTTTTAGTTGCAAGAGGTGCAATTCCTGGGTCACGTGGTCAACCAGAATGGTATTCACATGGACCCAAGTAAGATTGAGGCGGTGAAGAATTAGAAACTCCTACAACACCATTTGAAATTCGATCATTTTTGGGGTTAGCAGGTTACTACCGACGTTTTATCGCAAATTTCTCTAAAATTGCTAAACCTCTTACTTCGCTGACTCAGAAAAACAAAAAGTATGAGTGGGGCATAAAATAAGAAGAGGCATTTCAGACTTTGAAAGATAACTTGTGTAATGCTCCAATACTATCGTTGCCTGATGGCGTAGAAGATTTCGTAGTATAATGCGATGCATCAAATCAAGGATTAGGATGTGTACTCATGCAAAGAGGTAAGGTAATTGACTACGCATCGAGACAACTAAAGATCCATGAGAAGAATTATACAACGCATGACATAGAATTGGGAGCTGTTGTGTTTGCCCTTAAGACTTGGAGGCATTATTTGTATGGTACGAAAAGTGTTATCTATACGGATCATAAGAGCCTTAAACACATATTCGATCAAAAGGAGTTGATTATGCGTCAAAGGAGGTGGATTGAGTTATTTAGTGACTATGAGTGTGAGATTCGCTACCACCCCCGGCAAGGGCAAACGTGGTGGCAGATGCACTAATAGGAAGGAACGATGAAACCGAGACGTGAAAGCAATGGCTATGACTATTCCAGTCTGGTGGATAAAAGGGATGATACGATCAAGCTCAGGGGAGCGTTCAAACAAGAGAATGTACTCGCAGAAAGGCTACATTGTTTGAATCAACAGATGGAAATGAGGGAAGACGGGAGTTTATACTTTTTAGATCGTATATGGGTTCAGTTAGTAGGAGGTGTGCGAACGATAATTATGGATGAAGCTCATAAGACTGGGTACTCTGTATATCCTGGAGCGGATAAGATGTACCATGATCTTCGAGATATGTACTGGTGGCCGGGAATGAAAAGGGACATTGCCACTTATGTTAGCAAGTGTTTGACTTGTACAAAAGTGAAGGCTGAGCACCAAAGACCATCGGGTTTATTGCAACAACCTGAGATACCAGAATGAAAGTGGGATAAGATCACTATGGATCTTATTATCAAGTTACTTAGGTTCTAGAGGTGGGTATGACACGATATGGGTAATAGTCGATAGACTTACCAAATCGGCTAATTTCCTAGCGATTCGTGAAGATTTTAGTATGGAGAAGTTGGCGAGATTATACATTGATGAAATCGTGGCACGACATGGAGTGCCCATGTCGATTATTTCAGATCGAGATAGGCGATTTACTTCACACCTTTGGCAATCGGTACAGAAAGCGTTAGGGACAATATTAGACTTGAGTACTGCTTATCATCCTTAGACAGACGGACAAAGTGAGCGTACGATACAGAATTTGGAGGATATGTTAAGGGCGTGTGTTATAGATTTTGGTGGTAGTTGGGATGTCCATCTACCATTAGCTGAGTTTTCTTACAACAATAGTTATCATTCGAGCATCCGGTGTGCTCCATTTGAAGCATTGTATGGAAGAAAATGTAGGTCACCCGTTCTGTGGGCTGAGATTGGGGAAGGTAGTTTGATTGGGCCTGAGTTGGTGCAAGAGACGACCGCAAAGGTAGTTTTGATCAAGGAGAAGCTCAAAGCGGCAAGAGATCGTCAAAAGAGCTATGCTGACAATAGACGTAATCCCCTAGAGTTTAAGGTTGGAGATAAAGTGTTACTGAAAGTGTCGCCTTGGAAAGGCGTGATGCGTTTTGGGAAAAAGAGGTAAGTTAGTACCAAGGTGTAACACCCCCAAATTGGGTCGCAGCGGAATAAGGATATCCGGGGCGTGTTACTTCTCAGATCAATAACACAAGATATATATAGAACGACCAAAAAGTCGTTTTAAAACTGATACATTGGATTTAACAAATATTTGATACAAATAGCCCGAAGCTTTAACTTGTTCCTTATTATTATTACAAAGATACTGGTTCACAACACATGAGTTTCCCAAAACATAATACAACCATATCTTTAGCATGACATCCCAAAACAAAATCACCAATGTATCCTTGGCACCTTATGCTTACTGATCTCCTGAAAAACATTGCTTTAAAACGTCAACAATAATGTTGGTGAATTCATAGGTTTGATAAATCATAATATGCAGGACCGCAAGACTTTCCCCGTGATAATGCAACACATGCAGACATCACAAAACCCGATTACATTTACCTAAGCTCATGACACTGAAGCTCAACAATCTTTCTCGCAATATTATATATATTGCAATTTCTGCCCGATTAGATGTTTAACCCGAAACATCCCCAAATCCGACATGCTATACGTTCGTTCCCGGTGATAGCTAGTCACCCGAACGGGATGGTCAATCCCAAATAGATCTATTCATAACATTCGCGCTCACATAATGTAATTCACAACTACATCTATGCAATTGACAGTTCATGATAATGGGCTCAACTTGGGTTATCGCTACTTAGGCAAACACGTAATCAATATAAAATATACACTTGCGTCCAATTTATAAAACAAAGCATGTTTCCACCCCAAAGTTATAAATCATTGAAATCGTAAAAATATGGGGCTATGAACTCACCTTGAGTTCTGATAATCCAAATATCACAGATAACGCGTCACGCAAATCGTCAGATGCAACCTATTTAATTTAAGGTCGTATAAGTACCATGTACTTCGATTAACTAACATCATATACAGGTCTATGTTAGTTACATCATACTATCGTTCGGGCTATCATAATTAAGAGGTCATGTAGTGAACGTATGAGGAGCTAGGACACTTTAAATCGTAAATCCAGCAACTCGTCGATACGCCACCCTGAAGAGGCCTCATTATGAAACTCCCTAGTAATATAGTACTTTGATAACTACATATAATTCTATACAGCTTAATCACCATCTAATTGTTTTGGAAAAATTGCGTTTAATTAGTTAAAACGTTTATAATTACCGTTGTAGTAAAACTGGCGTAACTTTCGCGTTTTAAGCCCGATTTTGACGTTCTTATGCCCACGCTTTCATATTAGGACGAGTTATCATAATTTAACATTTTCATATTTTTGACCCTCTGATGAACAGTACTTTTTACTGTTCACACCATTTATAAAGTTATTTTTATAGTTTTAGTTATCGTAAAACCCGTAAACGTCGTATTTTATTCGTTATAGCTCCGTTTTTAGCGATTCTTTCGACCACGCTCTCGTTATTGGAAATTCTATCAATTTATAAGGTTTACAAAAATAAAAGTTTCTGTCATGAATAGTGTTTTTATTGTTCATAGTTTATAAAATTATTTTTATAAACTTTTAATTACCGAATACTTGCGAAATTCATAACTTCTTCATTATTAATTGATTCTTATCATTTTGGAATCCTAAAAATATGTATAATTTGTTAAAAACACCAAACTTGCTGTTTGAATAATTTTTATAAAAAGTTTTTATAAAAATTCTTTTATAAATCCGTTTATTTATCGTATAACTTGTTTTTACCATAACTTTTTCGTTATTAATCCGTTCGACAAGTTTCTTACTTTTTCGAATCCTCCATGAGTCGTATTATTTTTATAAAAAATACAAAATTAAACAGGTGTAGGTTTTTTCGATTTTAAACAGAAAGATTGATGTCTAATTGATCCAATATGTATACTTAGTTTTTATACTTTTCAACCTTGTCATTTATCACAAGTCTTTTCCTGTTCTTAATATACTACATCATACATATTATATAATCCATAGTTCTTATATTGTCTATTTGTTCAAGTCATTAAGTCCATAACAACTTTTATAAACCATAACATATTAAGTGATCTTTTAAAACCCTAATCTTGCATTAACACCTTTTTAAGCTTAATCAAGATTGTAAAGTACTTATGTATCCATTTATAACTTCATATTAACATCCATACAACATGTATATAAGCTCATAAAACTATATTTACAAGAAAAATCCATGTTTACAAGTTAAACATATCCTAATGGTGATTTTTCTATATAAAAATCACATATACATATAATCATATAAATGAAAAACATAAGGCCTTTAAAATAACCTTAATGAGATGATGTAGGATGATGACAAATAAGTGCTAAACCCTTGTTTAGACCTTAAACCCAAGCTTGCATAACATGAAACCCTAATTCTTCCAAATAAACCCTAATCTTCCTTTTTCTTTGATTAACTTCCTTAATCAACCAACCAAGCTTCCAAACCTTTTTGTATGACCTTAGATATCATTGTAGGATGGGGGGTTTTTATAAAAAACAAAAATGGGTAAATGATGTTGATGAATTTCGGTAGGATAGTTTAAAGAAAGTAGGGTGAGCCATGGGTTTCAAGACAAAAAGAGAGAAATGGTGTGAGTTTTTCTTTAAAGAAATGTAGTGTATGAGAAAACTAGGACTAATGCATTTTATTTATACTACAAGTATAAGTCCTAAGTGTCCTAGTGAAGTCAAAGACCATTGACTTGTCCAAGGGGGAGGGAAATAGTGAGGCGACATCATAAGGTCAAAAAGATTGCAATAGTAAAGCTAGTTTTCTTACTAGCTTATTAGGTACTTCACTAACTAATTAATGGACATGTTTTCTTGCCATGTAATAGTTGAGATTGTCCCATGGTTTTAAGGAATGTGTTTTCTTGAAATATCTAGCTAGTTGTAATAAAAATGGAAGTATCAAGTTACTTGCATAAAGTGGAAGTAAACTTGTTTAAAGTAAAAGAAATTCATTTAAAGTTGATGTGTTTTAATTGAAAGTATACTTGCAAAGTGATATGTCTTGGTTATTATCTATATAGGGGGCGTTCCATATAACATTTGTGATAAGCTTTATAAACTTTGGTCATTGTAAATAATATTTGGCATTTGTTGAAGCGTAGATTAATTAACGTGGTTCCGGGTATGCCTAAACGTAATTATCGCGAAACGTATACACTTTACGTATCCGATAAAAATAAAATGAACAAGGATCATAATTATTCTCAAAATAATTATTTAATACTTAATTGATGTAAACGCTTAATTGTTTGGTGCCCGTTTACATTGAACGCTCATTTTTAGCTTACGCGATTTTACTTAATACATGAAATTTACAAGCAAACGCGTACGACACTAAAAATAAATAGTAGATTTATCGACGTCGTCAATGACTTGAAAACACGGGGTGTTATAGGTTTTCTATTTCTACAAGTTAAATATAGGAAAACGATTAAATAAAACCTAAAACAAACGAAAGCTAGAATGATTTAAACCTAAAATGAGACGGGAATGTAAAAATGCGAGCGAAAAAAAACTATATTATCAAAAATTACACCCTAAAGTGATAAAAATGCTAAACTGCTAAGCGGTTTGAGCTCAAATAAGCTAATGGAAAATGGAACAGACAAGTTGAGCACTAAACTTAATAAGCAAGTGCAAACAAAGATAAGCAAGGTAAATAAGCTAGAACAGGCCTAGACAAATTTAATAAGCTTAACTAACCCTAAATAAGCAAATTCAACAAGCAATTAGGCTAAATTAAGCAAGAGAAACTCAGCAGTACTAACTTAGAGTTAGTACTGCTAGCTTTGAGTTAGTACTGCTGGCTTTAATAAGACACAATGAAATAAGAGATAAGCAAATAAGCTAAAACAGATATTTAACTAACCCTAATAAGCACTCAGGCATAAGAATAAGCAACTAGAATAAACTAGAATGGCGAATAGGCTAAAAAAAACTAACAACTGATAAACTCTTGAAATTACTTTGAAAAGGCAAATAAGCTTAAATAAGCTCTACTAAAGACAGTTAACGAAAATGGGCTTAATCTACTCTAAAAAGCTAAGCAAATCTTAAATAAGCAGAAATAATAAGCTAATAAGCAAAAATGAACTAACAGTACTAACAGTATTAACTACCAGTACTAACCTGGAGTTAGTACTGTTAGTTGAAAATCCCAAAAGAGAACTAGCAGTACTAACTATGGGTTAGTACTGCTTGTTCCAAACACCCCTTAAAGTTTTCAAAAATCATTTTTCTTTTTATTTTAAGCTGATTTGGTCCTAAATTAGTTATAAAAACAGATTATCAATAACAAAATAGACACTATAATCAAATTTCATCAATAATAAGCACTTAAATAAGCTAAATCAATCTAACAGTTTTAACTCATAACTAACAGTACTAACTAAGAAATTTGCACGAATCACTTTTAAACTAACAACTAAGCAAGATAAGCACTAAACATCATAATAAAGCATAAATAAGCAAATATAGGTAACAAATAAGCACTATAAGCAGTTCTACAGTAAATAAGAAAAATAAAAAAGAGAAACTTACAACACCCTTGCTCAAAACAGGGTTAAACAAAGAATCTACAAGCTCTAGCTTGTAGAAAACAAGCTAGTAGTGTCCATAAGCCCATCCATAAGCTGTGGTGTATTTGAGGTGAGATTTTTTCGATTTTTTCTTAACTAATTAGCTTTTTTGGTTTACTTAATGAAAACAGCTTATAAATAAGCTTGAGTGAGAGCTTCTTAACACATTTTAAACACAAATCAAACACTTAAGCAGTTGAATTTAAAAACTTGACTTTTTAACTTATAAACTTCAAACTTTCATTAATTCGTAAAAAGAGTACAAGGCAGTAAAATAAACTGAATAAAATGCTAAAATGACTTAAAAATTACAATAAAACTAAGATAAGCTAAGATGCCTTCAAGGCTTACAAAAGGCTCTATTTATAGCCGAAGTCTTCTCTTCTTGGCCTTCTCACCTGTGCTTCTTTTGTGAGAGCTTCTCAAGGCGTTTTTGTTGTGTGAGGGACTTGATAAAAGTAATCTCAGCCATTCAATCTTCTTGTGCTTCTTTTTGATTCAATCTAGCCATCGAAATTACTTGAAAATGGTGAAGGATTGCCACATGGCAGTTTTTTATAGATCTGGGGAAGATAGTGTAGGAAGGGGGGAAGGTTTTATCCTCTGAATTTTTCATGGTTGCAGGGTAAAAGGGGAGAAGAGAACCCGTGATTGGTTCTTGGGTTCTGTTGGGCGGGAAAAATGGTTTTGGGTAAGTTGGCAGCTGAAGCTTTCATCGGGGGACTACCTCGAAGCATTGAAGGAAATGTTACTGCCTCTAAACCTCAAACTTTGGAGGAAGCCATTAACATAGCCCAAAGGCTAATGGATCAAGTAACCAAGCATACTCCAGTGCAAGTATCAAGTGACAACAAACGAAAGTTTGACGACAGAAGAACTTTCAACAACAACTCCCGCAGCAACAACAACTACCGTAACACCAACACCAACAATCGCTACAACAATCACCAACTACAACAAAACCGAAGGCAAGAAGCTGTTAGAGCTTATGCTGTTACTCCATCTGGAAACAATAGGTATGCCGGAGACCTCCCATTATGCAAGAGATGCAATCTCCATCACACCGGACCTTGTACTGGTAAGTGTAATATTTGCAACAAGGTGGGCCATTTGACCAAGAACTGCCGAAACAAGAAGCCAGCCACTAGAAGTAATCAACTACCAGTGACAGTTATTTGTCATGCCTGTGGAGAAAAAGGGCATTATACAAATCAGTGCCGAAAGACCAACATCAATGCCCAAGGAAGAGCCTACATGCTAAGAGATAAGAATGCTCATCAAGACCCGAACATGGTTACGGGTACGTTTCTTCTAAATCAGCATTTAGCCAAAGTATTGTTTGACTCTAGAGCTGATAGAAGCTTTATATCCATATCTCTTGCCTCTATGCTAAATATTCCGTCTATTACAATAGATACCTTTTATGATATCAAAATGGCTGATGGAAACTTAGTAAGCACAAACACTGTTATCAAAGGCTGCACTCTAACTTTATTAAATTAACCTTTCGAAATTGATCTCATACCAATTAAACTTGGTAGTTTCGACATTATCATCGGTATGGACTGGTTGTCCAAGTATCATACCAAAATCCTCTGTGACGAGAAAGTCGTTCACATTCCTATCAACGGTGAAACTCTAATCATTCGAGGTGATTAAAGTAAAACTCGACTAAATATCATATCCTGTATAAAAACCAAAAGGTATATATCCCAAGGTTGTCAAGTTTTCATGATTCAAGTAATGGAAAAGAAATCAGACGAGAAAAGACTAGAAGATATCCCCATAGTTAAAGAATTTTCAGATATTTTTCTTGAAAATCTACCTGGTGTTCCTCCCGTTCGCCAAGTAGAGTTCCCAATCGACTTAATCCCTGGAGCAGCGCCTGTAGCCCGAACACCTTATAGATTGACTCCTTCAGAAATGCAAGAGTTATCTAACCAGCTTCAAGAACTAGCAGACCGAGGTTTCATTCAACCAAGTACATCGCCTTGGGGAGCTCCTGTCTTATCTGTCTTATTTGTTAAAAAGAAGGCGGATCTTTTCAGAATGGTGCATCGATTACCGAGAGTTGAAATAAACTTCACACATAAAGATCGTTTTATCCATTACCTAAGGATCGTTGACCTTATTCGATAAACTTCCAAGGTTCAAGCGTTTATTCAAAAATCGATCTTAAGATCAGGTTATCCTTCAAATGAGAGTATGGGGAAAAGAATATTCCTAGACTTCTTTCAAAACAAGATACAGACCTATGAATTTCCAAGTCATGCCATTTGGTTTTAACAAACGCTCATTGCTGTTATTCATGGATCTATGAATCGTTGTATGTAAAACCATATCTGTATAAATTATAAAAGTGTTTATCGATGATATTCTTATCTATTCTCGTAACGGAGAAGAACATGCAAATCATCTCAGAATAATCTTGGAATTACTTCGAAAAGAGAAATTGTATGCCAAGTTCTCTAAATGTGATTTCTGGATTCATATCGTGCAATTTCTTGGTCATCTCATCGATAGTCAAGGGACCTTCATGGACCCTGCAAGATTGAAGGGTTGTGAATTGGACCCATCTCCTCACTACAACCACAGATATTAGTTGTGCATCAATGCTTAGGAAATCGCCGGCTATTACCGAAGATTTTCAAAGGGTTTTCAAAATTGCTAAGCTTTGACTAAAATTAAACCTAGATTAAAAAAAGAGTTATATCTGGGGCGAAGAACAAGAATCAGCTTTTCAACTCCTTAAACAAAAATCTTGTGATAGCACCGAATCTTTGCATTACCAGAAGGAACGATAATTTTTTCGATTTAATGTGTTGCATCTATTCAAGGGTTAGGAGATGGATCTTCCTCTCTGCATCTCTCGTAGCATTCCTCTCCGCGCATTGGACTTATGCATCTCGACAAAATCAAACCTCATGAAGATATCACTATACTCACTCATGATCCTTGATTTAGGAGCTTGTTATATTTTCGCTTTCAAATCTGGAGACAATATCTTTATACGGTACAAAAGTGTACAGTTTTCAGCTGATCACAAAGAGCCTTCAACATATTCTTCGTAAAAAAGATTTGAATTATGCGGCACTGCCGATGTGTTAGAAATTACTCGCGATTATGATTGTGAGATTGGTTATCATCACAGAAAGGCAAATGTTCGTAGCAGATGCCTCTCTATAAGCCGAAAGAAGAAAGAACAAATCAAAACGCTCTCCAAGTTCGAGCATTTATCTTAACCGTTCTTCCAAAATTACATACTCAAAATCTTCGAAGCCCAAATGAAGCCCTCAAGAAGAAATGTCAAAAATGAGAACTACGAGTAAACTACCTGACATAGCTTCCATTCGATCCAACTTTTAATACCTAATGGACAATCATTTGATATTCGTACCTAATGGAACTCGTTGTTTCAAAAACCGATGTAGTTACCACTTTTTGGCGGTTTTGAGAGAATTAATCATGCGATGAGTATCATAAATCAAAATATTCTATTCACTCGGGTTCTGACAAGATGTATTAGGATCTTAAGAAACTCTATTGGTGGCCTAACATGAAGGCAATCATCGCCAAGAATATGTTAAGCAAGTGTTTTTGATCATGTTTAGATTTAAAGCAGAATGAGAATGTCAAAAGCCTTCGGCTTATTGGTTCTACAACAGAAATTTCCTATGTGGAAATGGGTGAGTGAATAACAATGGCTTTCATATTACATAGCTACCATAAAACCCTCAACGGACATGATGGGGCGTTTTCTTTTTATCTGGGTATTGTTGATCGTTATTACCAAATCATCACATTCATACCCATCTCGAGCGACTGCTAGTATGGAAACTTTACATAGGTTATATATCAAAGAATTAGTCTCTCGAATTGGGCCATCCCCCCAGCCCGTTTTCTGTACTCGATTAACCAGTCTCTATCATCTCAGATCGTGACAGTCATTTCTCATCCAGATTCTGGCAATCATTGCAAAATGCTTTGGGTACTCAACTAGACATGGTTCTGCATATCATCTTGAAAACCGACTTCCGAATTGGACAAAGTGAAAGAAACCATCACCAAACACTCAAAGTACTTGCTAACGAGCTTGTGTATAGATTTTGGGATAAGGATGGGATAAACATTTACCATTTGTTGAATTTTCCTAGATTAATAGTTATCACTGCAAGTATCAAGGCAAGCAGTTCGAAAAGCACTTTATGGTAGAAAGTGTAGATCACCTGTTTGCTAGGCCGAAGTTGGAGATTCTCAACTTACGGGACCAGAAATATAATTCAATAAACACTGAAAAGATAGTACAAATTCGTTCAATGCTTGCAGATTGCAAGAGATCGACAATAAGAAGTTACGCCAATTGTAGGCGAATGCTTTTAGAATTTCATGTTGGCAATCGTGGATTATGTTAAAAGTATCACCCCGTAAGGTATCTTTCAATTCGGACAAACGAGAAAGCTTAATCCCAGATTAATTGGACCATTCAAAAAATCCTTGAATGAATTGGTCCCCAGGTGGCGTTACATAACTAGAGATTCACTGAAGAGCTTAGTAGTATCCACAATACTTTCTACGTTTCTAATCTCAAGAAGTGCTTATCCGATGAATCTCTTATTATTCCAATGAAAGAACTTCAAAACTCGGTACGACAAAACTCAACTTTGTAGCAAGAACCAGTGGAAGATATGGATCGTGGATGATCAAGCAAATCAAGCGATGGTAGTTTATTCCCTATTATCAAAAGTATGATGGAACTTATAAAGAGGACAGATTTTACCTGGGAACGTGATGACAAAATTCATCCAAATATCCTCATATGTTTTTAATCATCACTTCAAATTCCAATAAATATCGGGAAGAGATTCTGTAAAGGGTTTTAGAGACTTACAACAGCAAATTTTTCTTCAATGTAAATATCCATACTATTAAAGTTAGATGATGTTATACAATTATCTATATATATGTACTCACCTTTTCAGGGAAATTTTTTCGCTTTTATCTACATTTCTTACTTTGTCCTAATATCTCGAGGACAACATATTCTTGCATTACTAAAGTTAACAGGCTCAGGCAACCTACATATGGCAATCCTATCTTCATATATGTCAAGCAATCATCATAATATATCAAGTCAATATCATAATATCATTTTTACAAAGTACATTATTCCTATAAGGTACCATTTGCAACATTATATCAAAACGGACTTTAAACCATTATCGGATACCCCTAAACCCTAGTTTCATGAAGGGTTAACATCTAAAGTGAATGCACAAGCTACTAAAGCATATGTACAAGTAATATAACATCTCATTTGAAATATAAAATCTCTTCAAGTCAAAGTACAAGTCTTTAAAAGCTCAATGTACAAGTCATTAAGCATGATCTCCAAAATAGCCGTTTTACCTCCGTTTTCATTCTAATTTCTTCACCATCACTTGTGTACAAGCTACTACACTCAATATACAATGTGTAAACCCTAATTATTCTATTCATAAGCTTTCATACATCTTTTTACACTCAAAACCCTAATTCAAAACCCTAAACCCTAAAACCGAGCTAGTTTCTAAATCATGACCCGTTTCTTGATTTTTATCCATTGTAAACTCAAACCAACTCTCAAATAAGTGGTAATAACATAAATTACAACATTATCAATCACTTTCCATCATCATTTCACCATATTAACAACAATGTACAAGAAACAAAGCTAGAAAACCCTAATTATGCCCTAATTGTAACTTTTGACCCGTTTACTCATTTTCTACCCATTTTAACCCAAACCACCTATCAACTTTTGATTATAATCCTTAATATAAGTCTTAGGATCAGTAACCTATCATTCCTAATCAAATGTACACGAAATTCAAGCTTGAAAACCCTAAATAAGCCCTAATGTACCCGAAACTTAGTTTCTTTCATTTTGACCCATTTTAACTAATATTTTTGCAAACAAGCACCTCCATGACAAGCAGTACACTATCCTAAGCTGCTTACAAGCACCTCTCCTAAATATCTTCTTAATTTATAGTACAAAAATTAGCACATGGTTTCCTTTTTCTTCTTTACTTAGCCGCGGCATCACATGGGGTATCCAACACATCAAAGCTAGTTTCAACCTCATTCAACTCATAAAGTAGCCTCTCCTCATAATCCTCTAGACCTCTTACATGTCCTCTCTTGGTTACAAAGCTTACCTTAGCCTCCAAGATCATTTCAAGTATAAATAGAGACCTAAACTCTTCATTTTTCTTCATCCCCCACTTCCTCCTCTATAACCCTTACATAGAAGCAATCCTTTGCTCTAATAGATCCTAAGTGATCTTAAGAAGGCTCAAGTTCAAAAAGGAAGCAAAATAAACCAAGAAACGAAGCCCGGGAGTCGTTATTCTAGGTGTACGAAGCCGAAAGTCCCGATTCTGACCAGTTTCCAAGCCATAAGCTCAAGACCAGGTTCTCTAAGCTTATGATCTACTT
>BQNB010004597.1:0-44652 GCA_026074375.1 Tanacetum coccineum | reverse complement strand
GAATAAATGCTCCCCCTTGATGTGTACCCCCTTGTCCGAGGGCACCAAGGAATCGAACTATGGATACTTTGCTACAAAAACGAGTTAGAGGAACAAAACCAATGTTTCTAACATATAGAAATGTCAAAAAAATTATTTAAACATGGTGACAATAGATTTTAACCAACCATCACAAACATCAACCAATTAAACTAAACTATATATGCATATAGGAGATAACTAACTAATTTACCAATTGCATATTTAAAAACATAGAATAAAAAGTCCATTCATTCAACATGAAAATTATGTGTAACACACAATCATACAACTAGCATGTATTAAAAGAAAATATTATGCTTAAGCCATAATAATACACCATACATAAATAAAAGCAACAAAGGTCCTAATTTTCCTAAAATGTCATAGGACTTGCTTGCAAAAGGTTTGGTTGAAAATTATTTGAAACATGAGTGACTAAACATTGAGTATGTTTAGTTGGGAGAGATTGATGGTGGTGGTGGCGAATTTGATGGTGGTGGTTAGGAAAGCATGTGTTCAATGTAAAAAAACATGTATTGGAGTTCATCTCGAGTGCGATTGTGAATGTAACATAAGCATGAATCTCCATATGCTTCAAGAAGGTTCCATGGAATGGGATGACCAAAGAGAGGTTGTGGAGGTGATAGAGTATTGAATTGAATGTCAAGTGGAGTGATTGGTGAAAGAGTGAGGGTGATGTCCATGGGTCCACTCTCTTGAGTTGGAGGTGGTGGAGGTACTCTTGGAGGAAGAGACATTGGTGAGTTCAAGTAGCCATTGGTTGATGGTGATGTGGAAGAGGTTGGTGATTTGAGTTTGGAATCAATGAAGGATGAAGAAGTGGCGACGGTGGATGGAGTTTTTGAGGGTGCATTTTGGGTACTTGATGATAAGACTTGGTAATTTGGGGAATGAGTTTTGGTGTCATCATGAGTGAGGTCAATGAATAATTATTTTGGTGGAATTATGTTTATTTTTGGTCTTTCGGAAAGTTTAGAAGTGGAAGCTTTAGTGGATGCCATAGAGGTTTATGGTGGTTGAAGATGAATGAGAAAGATGATGAATTTGAAATGAAAAATAGGAGGGAATTTATTGGATGAAAATGGTTTAGAAGTAGTATGGATTTAAGTTAGTGTAAACATTTCCTAATGATGTCCGTGTTTTCTAGGTAAGGATAGTTGAGCCTAAGTAAAAGAGGGTTAAAAAGCAGAATGAAAATAGTAAAACCCATGATCAGGTAGGCCGTCCATTTATCTATGGTACTGGCCCCCTTATTGATAAGGGGATCGCCTTTATGAGCTAAGGGGGCTACCCATCTGATACTTTTCAGACACCCAAATTTTGATTTTTAACAAAAAATTTATAAGAAAGGTTGTGTTTGGTGAACAATTTGCAGCATGTCCTATGTAGTGTATGCATGTGACAATACATGTATGTGCATGAAACACGTATATATGCAAAACAAAATTACATAAATCAAGGATGCATAATTATGTCATAATAAACATACTATTAAGGCATAGTGATCAAAGGTCCTAGATAATCTAAGAAAGTTTAAGTTCTTCCGATCGAATTGGGTTAACAACACACGAACAAATAAAAATCTAGTTCTCAGAATAGAGTCTTAAGTAAATTAATTAAACAAGTTAAGACATGCAACATCTTCATTTCTTCTTCTTTCCAAAGACTCCTTTAAGTGCTTTTCCAAATAACTTGAAACCGCCTCTTATTTCCTCATGCATTTGTTGTTGGCGATTAAGTAAAGTAGTTTGTCGCTCAAAAAGAAGATCGTCAGTTTGTTGAGAAGAAGTGGGAATGTTGTAGGTTTGGTGAGTTAGTAGTTGAAGATAGTTGAGGTAAGTAGTAGGGGATGGAGTTCTAGCTTGAGAAGTGCCCTCATCTTCCTCATTACTTTCATAGTGAGAAGAGGATCCAAAATGATGAGCGGATGATGATGAGACGGAGTGACAGGATTTTGGCATTCCACGATCACTTCGGGATTTTTGATTTTGTTTTAAGGCGAGTGGACGCATGACTCGATCAACAACATTGTAAATGCCATTGTCAAGATGAGGATAATGCTCTATGACGTATCAAAAAAGACGAGTCAAGAACATGCCATAAGGAAGATTGGCAGTTGAAGTTGCCCTAGCACTTTCAATTCGCTTGACAAAGAAATAAGCAAGATTATATTGTTCTTCGGCAACAATACAATACAACATGTGAGCGAGACAAGCCAAAAGATGGTCCCGATGGCCTCCTAGTCCGAACACATTCTCACGAATAAGTTCTTCCCAACGCTTCATGTCTTGTCTTAATTCTTTGGTAAGAATTTGGTTAGGTGTAAGAATGACATTTTTACTTTGATGGTACGATTAAACTCGGTACGTTCCAATTCAAGAAATCAATGAATTTCGTCAGGAGTAGGAAGATTGGTATGATAAGGTCCCTCGGTCTCTTGAAGAATGCAAGAGATGCAAGATCCCATTCATCTGTGAAGACGGCTTGACCATTGTATGGGATTTTGAGAATTTGACCGAATTGTGAAAGTAAGAGAGTAATAAATTCATGTTGAATCATGAATGAGATTAGAAGATAACCGTACTCATCGATTTGGACTTTGACTTGACTATAAAAGTCTAGAATGAACTGAGGAACAACTGGCTCATTGATTTTGAAAAGATAATTGAAGCGAATGTTGGTGAACAACCGCTCAATGCCGTTGGATTCGTAATAGAGTTGATCCATGACTGGGCCCTTGTGAATGCATCGGTTTTTGATGGGTTTATAGAATTGAGCAAGGACAGGAGAAAAACCAGGTATTTCGGATACTTTAGGGATATATGATTTAGTAAGTGATGTATCACCAATAATTGCTCAAGGCATGTTTATCACCTAAACAAGACAACAATAAAAGGAAAATTACTACACAAAAGAAATATATATAAGAGAAAAGTAAGTTTAAATCAACACATGTGGAACAAAGATTACTTTGACAAAAATAATAAAAAATTAAGACCCAAAAAGTAATCCAACCATTCCCTAATTTGATTTGACTCAACTTAGAATGTCAAAAGATATATCTTGATATATATATATATATATATATATATATATATATATATATATATATTTCGACAACTAATGTAAGCTTGTCAAGTGTTTCTATGTTTAATAAGTAGAGTAGAGATTATTTCGATTTTAGACTAAAATTCTAGGATATAATCCAAATGCCTCTTTTTTAACGAAAGACTTGACCAAGAGCCTCGAAAGATATATATTAAGTTGTATATTTCGACGACTAATATGAGTTCATTACATGTAACATAACAAAAATGAAATAATGTTTATTTTGACTCAAGACTATAGTTCAAGACGATAAACCAAACGCCCCCTTATTTTAGAAGTTTTATTAAAATTATCAAAATATATATGAATTATATATCTTGATATATTTTGATGACTAATACACGTTTGTTATGTGTTTATACACGTGATAAAATGGAGTGATGGTCATTTCGACTCTAGCCTACAATCCTAGGAAATAATCTAAACGCCCCTTTATTTTTGTAAAACTTGACCGATTATGTCGAAAAGTATATATTGAGTCATGTATGTTTGGATAATTAATACATGATTATTTTAACGTGTTTTTGGCATGAATCAACAATGTACAAGTTCTTGTTTTGAAATTTTCTAGAAAAATTTGAAAAACGAATATATACATATATATATATATATATATATATATATATATATATATATATATATATATATATATATATATTCTAAAATTT
This sequence comes from Tanacetum coccineum, assembly GCA_026074375.1. Classification (NCBI taxonomy): domain Eukaryota; kingdom Viridiplantae; phylum Streptophyta; class Magnoliopsida; order Asterales; family Asteraceae; genus Tanacetum; species Tanacetum coccineum. The sequence goes on along the minus strand of BQNB010004597.1, from coordinate 40,834 downwards.
TCGACCCCCAAAAAAATTGTGATTCAATCCAATTTTAAATTTCGAATTCCTATCATTATGGGAGTCATAATAGTTATGAGTTTCCTAATTCTAATTACAAGAAAATAAAAGACACAAAAATTGAAAAATACCCAATTTTGATTAAGAACAAAATTAGATGAAATCGAAAAGGAAAAGTATGGAAAATCTTACAATAGATGTTGTTAATCACGTTGTTGGTGTTTGCCCCATGTGAAATTGGATTGATTTTGGGATTGGAGGTTGGATTTTAAGGTTTTTGTGTGGGTGTGTTCGTCACAGCAACAACAGGAGAAGAGGGAAAAACAAAATAAGGTGTTTGGTAATGGATTTTGTTGAAGAAAGGAGTGTTTGGTGAAATAAAGTGACCGGCCCCCTTATTGATAAAGGGGCATGTAGATGTATCAAATCACTTAACAAATAAGCTAAAGAAAGTCTAGAGAGAGAAAGGAGGGTTGTAACACTTTAGAGAGAGAAAGAAGGAAAATGTATTATGAGAGAAATAAAACAACCAACCCTCTCCAAGGTATGGATAGTTGTATTTATACCTAGCATAAGGCCGGTCAAATATTACGCTACGAGCTATTCTATGATATATTGGTAGTGACCGAGTCTTTTCTCGATTTCTAACAATCTCCCCTTGAGGGAGTTCACTCTAATTTACAAAAACTTATTATCATTATATGAATGTCTTTAATCTTTGCTTGTAGTCTTGTTTTCTTGATCTTTATCTTGTGAATCTTGATGTAGTAATCTTTAGACTTTTAGGCTTTAGCTTGTATCTTTATTTATACTTGTATGTGATCTTGAGCTTCTTGAGATCATCAACCAATAATAATCACTTTTTTCCATCTTGTAATTTTTGCCTTCTTGTGATCTTATGACTTTTGGACCGACATGCTCATACCTTTCTTTGTCTTGAAAGCTTGAAAAGGTCATCTTTCTTGAAACTCTTTAACTTTAATACTTTGTCATTTCAAGGAAGACGTGCGGTATCAGAGTAGCGGAAGTCTTTTAAAGCATGTACTTGAGCTTTCGTAATGTCTTTACATATGTCAGTCGGGTATGAGCATGCGGTATTGACTTCAACTTGTCATCGGTTAACTGTTGCCGCCGTCAGGAAATCTACATGAATGGGTTAGTGATAACAACATATATGGACGAAAGTGTCATTGTCACTTTATCGAATACGGTTGTAATAACCACAGTTCCCCATTAATTAGTATAAATACTGCCTGTGATCAGGTAGAATTCAAGATAATCTCCTTGACAGGGTTTCGCAGCTGCACTAGCCGTTCTCATTACCGGAGCTTCTCAAAGTAGACAACACGGTAAGAGTGAATCGGTAAGTTACTATCTTCCCGATTAAGTCGTCATTTTGTGTTCAGCTTTCCTATGTCTAGATACCCTTGTGAGGCTTCCCATGGACATAAGATTGAAATTGATTTAGGAAAATCAGTCGGTGTGTTAAAATGCAAACGATATTTTATAACAAACCAACAATTTTATCTTTTTCAAAATTCATTCGTCAATTCATAAGCTGGACCGAATCGATATCTAGTATCACAAGTTTGATCCGTGTAGGATCTCACAAGTCACCTACCGCAGAGCTTGTTTGATGTTGGCTTTGGAAGGATTTCCAACGTCATTATGAATACTTTAGTATCACTCTGATGTTCTGGCAATATCATAAGGATAATGCGTAGGACTCTTAAGATATTACTTGTTATCACAGTGTGTGATTTAACAAATATTTGTATTAGTGTCCTAATGAGATTTATGGATGATCTTTTTTATGGCTCTAGACTCGATAGTGTACTTTGGTTTTAGTAATCAAAGGCTGGAGCAGACTGCCACCTTTTCAATATTAACTAACTCGGAGTGAAAGAGTCGACAGAAATGTGTTTAATCTTTGTGAGAAATGAAACAAGAGTCTTTTGAGAGACCTTGAGTAGCTAGGAAGGGTTGTGTATTGCATCACTGGGTCCATGATGACTATCTTCAATACCAGTCAACAACTTAGTGTTTCTGATAGCATATGTATTGACCCGGTTTCTGCTTATGTGTAAGGAGGGCTTCTTTCTTTTCACCCTTTATCTTTACATTTCTTTTTAATTCTTCAACCCCTTCAATGCTTACCAAAACTTCATCACTAACACCTTATTGGGTTTGTTCCAGTGTCAACTCTGTCTTAGTCCGCATTATTCCCTTTTTTCACTTCACTCCTTTTTACATCATACCTAAGGACTTCTATTCTAACTAATGGAATGTCCCTAGATAGATCCCGCTGGTTCTGGCTGGATCATGGGAACAAATACATAATCTTAACCACCTTATAACTCCAATTAATTACAAACATGGTCGGTCTTTTGGTATTGTTCTCAGTGCTAAAAACCATTTGAAAACATCGATCAAGGTACTTTGTATTATTATAAATCAAAACATTTAGTACCTCGATGGTTTTAATTTTTAGAAATGCTCCCCCTCAACACGTGCATCGATATTCAAAAATGTTTATCACATAAAGGTTGAAGCTCGCACTTGAGTCCTTAAGATCACATCTTTAGCCACATATTTTAATCACATTTTCTCCCCTTATCAAAAATATCAAATCTCTTGATATTTTGGATATCAATTGATTCAAATATATTTGAAAAACAGGTTGGGGAGAAAAATGTTCTGATTATTAACAAGCCGTATTAGGAACAATTTATTGCTCCCCCTCAATTTATGAGGGTATTATATATATAGTGTTGAGTACGTTAATTTGAAAAAAATTGAATTTATTAAAAAAATTTAAAAATTCATACTCAAACAATATTTATACTTGCCTATTATTATAAGTCTATACTACATCTTAGGTCATGACGGAAAACCTATGAAACATGTACGTCAGGTTCAGTTTGGAACTGATATGAAGAACTCTTCCGTGCAAGAGCCTAATGCGCCTAAGTTAAATATTAAGACTGACGTACATGGGGAGGTTTCTAATGAACTTGATTCTTCCCAATCGATTGAAGGCTGGGAGGATCATGGGATTAATGCTATGAAAACAACGGATACGACTGTGAACACATTGAGTAGTTCACAACCAAAGACGTTTGCTACAATTGTAAATGATGAACCAAAAACCAATAAGGTGAACTTTAGGACGCTTTTCAATGATGACCATGTGGCAAATACTGATTTTGTTCTCCTTGTGGAGAATGTGAAGAGGGCTCATAGCAAATTTGAAAACTCATTGGTGGGGTTTTTTATGGGGAAGAAAGTAGCGTTTCCGTTGGTGAGAAATTACGTAACTAATACGTGGAGTAAATTTGGGTTCCAAAAAGCTATGAGTGACGATGATGGTGTGTTTTACTTTAAATTTACTTCGTTAACAGGCTTGGAGCAAGTTTTGGAACAAGGACCATGGATGATTCATAATCAACCCCTTATTCTCACTAAGTTGGCGCCAAATTTAGAGTTGTCAAAGGATAAAGTTACCAAAGTGCCAGCTTGGGTGAAAATGCACAAGGTTCCAGTTGTAGCGTATTCTGAAGATGGATTGAGCCTTATTGCATCACAAATTGGGAAACCAATTATGTTGGACGCCTTTACAAGTGCAATGTGTAACGATCCGTGGGGGAGAATTGGGTATGCTCGTGCTCTTATTGAAATTTCAGCTGAAAAGGAGTTAAAGAAGGAAGTCATTATGGTTGTTCCAGTGTTAAATGGAGAAGGGCATTCAAAGGAAATAATGGTTGTTGAATACGTGTGGCAACCGCCAAGGTGTGTGGAGTGTCTTATGTTTGGACACGATTCTAATGGGTGTCCTAAACGCGTAGTGGAACCTGTACCGCAGAAGAATGATGTTCAAAGTGATGGCTTTACTACTATTCGTAACAAGAAAAATAAAGGAAAGTGTGTCGATGCTGGACAACCATGAACTATTAATGGTATAAAGCTCACTAAGCCGAAACCTAATTTTGTGTGGAGTATTAAGACGAACCAAACAGCCAACAAAACCCAGAAGTCCACTACTGATGATGTTAACCTTGTTACGCTAAAAAACAATTTTAGTGCATTACAGGATTAGGAGGATGTCTTTCTTGCCACTGGCATGGGTGCTTCTAGCAGCAGGAATAATGATTTTAATGAAAAAGAGGTTTCTAATCAGGTGGACCAATATAGTGATAGCAAGGTCGAAGAAGTGTTCATTGAATTTGGTACTAAGGGTGACTTTCATAAGGGAGCAAGCACTCCTTCTACTGATGTTGCCCATGTTTAGTATTGCTTTATGGATTATCCGGGGTTTGAACGCACCCCAAAATAATCGGAGGTTCGACAGGTGGTTAATGAAAATAATTTAAGTGTTTGTGCCATTTTGGAATCTCATGTAGATATAAATGCTTTGTCTTTGGTTTGCTTTAAAGTTTTTCGTACTTGGGAATGGACATCGAATATGAGGTTTTGTAATAAAGGTTGTCGTATCATCCTTGGTTGGAACAAGGACATTATTGATTTGGTGGTGGTGGTTCAATCCAGCCAAGCTATTCACGCAAAAGTTATTCATAAAGCTAACAAAAAGTTTCTTTTTTGCACTTTCATTTACGCAGGTAATCATCCTTTAGAAAGACGAATCTTGTAGGCTGAATTGGGACTACATAAAATTGTGGTTTGTGGGGCTACATGGACGCTTTTGGGTGATTTTAATGTTGCACTTAACATGGAGGATCAACATTCTGGTTCTTCCTCTATGGACTCACCAATGTGTGATTTTAAAGACTGTGTCAAGGACATCAAAGTGTTTGATATTAATAGTTTTGGTCTCCATTTTACATGGAATCAAAAGCCGAAAGGAAGTGGTGGTATTTTAAAGAAGCTAAACCGGATTATAGGTAATACTGACTTTGTTGATTTGTTTCCAGGTGCATATGCTATATTCCTACCTTATAGGATATTGGATCATTCGCCCTCGGTTATGAAAATCCCTACGCTCTCTGCTGCAAAACCTAAGCCGTTTATGTTTTTTTAATTTTTTGGCTCATAAGGAGAATTTTGCGGGGGTGATTTCAACGCATTGGAATAAGTATTTTGATGGCCATGCTATGTATCAGGTTATCCAGAAAATGAAGTCTCTTAAGAAGCCATGTCGCAAATTGTTACATGATCAAGGTTACTTACATGATCGTGTTAATCGATTGCGTAAGGAACTTGATGAGGTTCTGAAAGCATTAGATCTTGACCCTTCTAATAGTGTGATTAGAGAGGAGGATTATGTTTATGTTTAAGCATTTAATAATGCCAAGCTTGATGAAGAACGGTTTCTAAAACAAAAAGCGAAGATAGAATGGCTCGATGTGGGTGATTCAAATTCAACATATTTTCATAAAACGATTAAGAGTCGGAATCAAAGAAGCCGTATTGATGCTATTATTAATGGTGAGAACATGGAAGTTACTGGTGACGCGGTTCTTAATATTTTTGTCTCGCATTATGAGTCATTTCTTGGTACGGATATGGTGTGTGAGCTTCTGGATAGTGAGGGGCTGTTTGATAAACAGGTTTCAGATTCTTCAAATGAGAAAATGACGAGGCCTATTACTGATGCTGAGATTAAGAGGGAGATGTTTGGTATTGGTAATGACAAAGCCCTGGGCCCTGATGGGTTTACTTCGGTGCTCTTTAAGAAGAGTTGGGACATTGTTGGGCAAGACGTTTGCAAGGATGTTCGGGATTTTTTTTCACAATGGGAAACTTCTTAAAGAGATCAATCACACCTTTATTGTTCTCATTCCGAAAGTTACTACGCCTCAAAAGGTTACTGATTATCGTCCGATTTCCTGTTGTAATGTGATTTATAAATGCATTAGTAAGATTCTTACTAATCGTATTATTGGTGGGATAAAAGAGGTTGTTAGTGAAAATCAATCCGTGTTTGTCCCAGGTAGACATATCTCGGATAACATTCTTATCACCCAAGAATTGATGCATAACTACCATCTTAATCGTGGTCCTCCTAGATGTGCATTTAAAGTGGACATCCAAAAGTCATATGACACAGTTGATTGGCGATTCTTAGGTCACATCCTTAAGTGTTTTGGATTTCACCCGGTTATGATACAATGGATTATGGCGTGTGTTACGTCTACGCCATTCTCTATTAGCATTAATGGTGATATTCACGGGTTCTTTAAAGGAAAACGGGGTCTTTGTCAAGGTGACCCATAATCTCCTTACCTTTTTACTTTGGTTATGGAAATCTTGACGCTTATTCTTCAAAGGCGAGTCCGCATGTCGGATTCATTTCGATACCATAAGCAATGTGAAGAGTTAAAAATAATTAATGTGTGTTTTGCGGATGATCTATTCCTTTTGCTAGAGGTGACGTGGCATCGGCTATGGTGATTATGGAATCTCTTAACGAATTTCAACATGTTTCGGGACTGATTCCTAGCATTCCAAAGAGTACGGCCTTCTTTTGTAATGTTGTGAATCATGTTAAAGTCGGTATTCTTAGTATTATGCCATTTTCTAAAGGTGAGCTTTCGGTTAAGTATCTTGGGGTTCCTCTTATCTCGTCACGTCTTTTAAAAAAGATTGTAAAATTCTTGTTGAAAAGGCTCGCAACCGTATTGGAGATTGGAAAAATAAGTCATTATCTTTCGCGGGGAGACTTTAATTATGTAATTCAGTTATCTCAGCCATGCAAGTATATTGGGCGTCTGTTCTTGTCATTCCAAAGGGTATTACTAGTGATATTCAACAGCTTACTCGTGGCCTTCTTTGGTGTAACAGGGATTATAAACGAGGAAAGGCAAAGGTAGCTTGGGAATCAATTTGTCTTCCTAAGAGTGAAGGTGGGCTTGGTTTGCGTAGTCTTGAGGTTTTCAACCTTGCATTGATGACTACACATATATGGAATATCGTGACTCATAAAGAGTATTTGTGGGTGTGTTGGATCCACATGTACAAGTTGCGAGGGCGTTCGTTATGGGAAGTACAACCGAAGTCCAATATGAGTTGGGGTTGGCGTAAGATTCTACAATTTTGTAAACAAGTGAGACCTTTCATTTGGGCTGTTATGGGAAATGGGCATAAGACCTCATTGTGGCACGATCACTGGTGTACACAAAGTCCTCTTAGTCGCCATCTTTCTCCAAGGGATATTGCGAGGGATGGTTATAATCTACGCACATGTGTGTCTGATCTTGTAGTTCATGGTGGCTGGAATTGGCCTTCTACATGGTTAGCTAAAGCCCATATTCTGGTTAGTATTCCAGCTCTGGTTTTGGACTATACACGTCAAGATTGCATGAAATGGCGAGACACAAATGGTAATTTTTTTGAGTTCTTGGTTCGGTGTGCATGGGAGGCGTTAAGGCCGAGTGGTAATGAGGTTTCGTGGTTTCATATGGTGTGGTTTTCTCATTGCATTCCACATCACGCTTTTCACCTTTGGCTGGTCATGAGAAGATGTCTCAAAACTCAAGACTTAATGAAACCATGAGACGTTGGCCCTAAGACTAATATATCATTGTTATTATGTTCGTTATGCAATAGGCAAGCTGACTCGCACAAACATCTTTTCTTTGAAGGTACTTATTCTTCACAGGTTTGGAGGTATGTCCGCACTTTTACTGGTATGGATAGCGCTAATCCAACACTAGCTGATATAATGCTTTATTGTCAACCGTTATCGAATAAACGCACGGTTAAAAGAGTTGTTGGTAAATTGCTTTTTGCAGCGGCTTCTTATTATGTATGGTTGGAGAGAAATAACAGGTTGTTCAAGAGTATTAGAAGGCAACCGAAAGAACTTTGTGACTTGATTATTGTGACGATTCGCCTCAAACTTCTTACTTTTAAATTCAAGAATACGGTAAAGGTTGAACGCCTGCTATCACTTTAGAAGATGCCTAAGGGTTTTAGGATTTATGTTTAATTATTTCGTGCTTGCGTTTATTGTTTAGATAGGTTAACGTTGTGTGGCATGTCACAAACGTTCTAGTGGTAGTTCGAGTTTTTTCTCAAGGTTAATGTGGTATCCAGCTGCATTCCATTGTACTAATTAGTTTTTTTGTGATTAATATACTTTACCGGGGTAACCCTTACCCAAAAAAAAGATTTTGAGATCGGACCTGACGATCATACGACACGCGTCATCAGTTTGTAGTCCATCTCGAGTTCCCTAGCACCAACCAATCGCTCCAGATTTCTGATGATTCGCCTTTCAGGCATCCGCTTATCAATCAACTCAACCATAAGCTCCGATCTCTTTTTGTCTATGGCCGTCCACTTTCTCCTTGACATCTCGTTGTTGAATCTCAAACAAAAATCGAGAAATCTATGATGAAGCTCATCCTAAACTTCTTGAGTGTACCGTCTAAGAACTTGTATAGCTCATCAGCCCGCATCACTCGTTCCTGTTTGGTCAAGTCTTCATAGATTACCCCTGGTGGTTTGTATAATGGAGTTTAGAGTTCTTTAAATTCTATTTCAGGAAAGGTCTGCTGAGGTACGGTGATATTGAGTTTCTGTTGGTAACTCTCTACACCAAGCTGAAGATCCTCGGCTCGATGTTTGATGATGAGACTTCTTGTGAACATACGAAGAGCCATAATAAAGTCAACAATGTCACTGTCATTGAGATGGAATAGCTTGTGTTGAACAGCAAGAATCCGTATGTCTTCAATGTCGTTCAAGTGTAGATCTACAAAGTCACCTTCTTTAAACTTGTATGGTTGTCGATCAACTCTTTTCACCACAACTTCTTCCAAGTGACCGTATACATGCAGTGTCTTGACACTAACTGTAACACTCCCATATTTGACATAATTTCTTTTTTTAGTTTTCTGCCATGGTTTTTGTTTTTATTTTATCCTATTTTACCCTCTCGAGTTCCCTAGCACCAACCAATCGCTCTAGTAGTTTGATGATTCGCCTTTCAGGCATCCGTTATCAATTCATCTTCAACATTAAGCTTCCGATCTCTTTTTTGTCTATGGCTCGTTCCACTTTCTCCTTGACAATCTCGTTGGTGAATCTCAAACAAAATCTGAGAAATCTTGATGAGCTAATCTAAACTTCATTGAGTGTACGTCTAAGAACTATGTATAGCTCTGTCAGCTCCGCATCACGTCGTTCCTGTTTGGTCAAGTCTTATAGATTACCCTTGGTGGTTTGTATTAATGGACTGAGTTTGCTTAAGTTTGTTTTAGTTTAGTAAGAGTTCTTTAAAATTTTATTTCAGTGAGTCTGCTGAGGTACGGTGTATTGAGTTTCTCTGTTGGTAACTCTATACACCAATGCTGAAGATCTCGGCTCGTGTTTGGATGATGTGAGATCTTTCTTGTGAACATACAAGGCCATAATAAAGTCGAAACAATGTCACTGTATTGAGATGATAGCTGCTGTTGAACTAGCAGATCCTGTTTAATGTCTTCAATGTCGTTTAAGTGTAGATCCTTTCTTGGATGGAAAAAGAAAAGTAGTTATAGTTAAGGTTTCAACCTTGTTCTCTATAACTGTGGCTCTTGATACCAATTTGTAACACCCCCATTTTGACAAATATAGCAGCGGAAGCTAATCTGGAGTATTACTTCATAGTACAACAAATATAATCATAGAAAATGACTCATAAAGAGACATTTTGGAAAATTTAGTTATCATTCATTTATTCATCGGAGTTTTAAAAAAAGAGGTCCCAAAATCTAGAAACATAAAGTTTGAATGATAACAGTTTAGCCATCTTCAAGTCCGTGCCACTCTGTGCCATAAGTTGCTTAATTACTTGAGATAAACATGCTAAAAAGATCAACACAATGGTTGAGTGAAATTCATAGGTTTATGATAAACAGTTTGAATACAAGTCATCAGAAACAGTGGGTTACGTTGTTATACACCCATAATAGTAATAATTGCAATGCAGATACAATTATCATAAAAAACAGTATTAATGTCCTAAGATCATGACACCGAAGCTTTGAAATAATCAATAATCACAAGTAGTTTCCCCAACGGGTGCCTTTGCCAAACACCCACATAGATATTCAAATGAAGTGCGTAAGGTTATCAAAAGTACAAGTATACCAACGGGGGAGTTCAGTCCCAACTATATCTATTCACAACATTCGTGCTTACTCCGCAAAGTAATTAACGGTTCATGATAGTGGGGTCTTAATGGAAAAAGTAGGGACTTAGGTAATATTGCATCAGGATAGCATATAGTTGGAAAAACACTTGTATTCATGGTTTATAGCATGTATCTCCCTCGCGGGTGTATGAAACATTTCAAAGATTTAAAATGCGAGGCTATGAACTCACCTTAACAGGGAAATCTGATTGATGGCAAAAGTATATCGAATGAAAGTAAACAGACTCGTCACGCAGCCTAGGGTAGTATGTCAAGCCTTAGTTTGATTATATTTTACAACTTTATTTCATAGAGTTTAACGTACATAAAACTTTGGTATATTAATTTATGGAAATATTGTATCACTGTTCAGGCTAAAATAATTCAGATGTCATGCAGTAAATGTTTGAGGAGCCAGGACACTTTAAATCGTAAATCCAGCAAACTCGTCAAAACGTATACTTAAATGAAACCCCTCACATGAAATTCCCTAGTAACGTGATACGATAAGATTTTAAGTTTCTTCAAAAGCTAGTGGATGATAAATTATGTTATATTTATAACATAATTGATTTTATAGTGTTTCGATCGACGAATGATAACGACAAATGAGTCGGATTTTAATAAAATCTAGTCTTATAATATTTAAATATATTTTTATAATTTATATAAAAATATTATATTTTATACCTTTATAGTTTCAAAAATGGCAATATATACCCTTGGTTTATATATATTAACAAAGTTAAGGATATATAATTTAAACCTTTAACTTTAAAACTTTGGCAAAATAGTCCCTCTTAGTTATAACTTTGGAATAATGACATTTTCAACCCTTCTAGTTATAAGTTTCAAAATATTACAATATATACCCCTTTGCATGAAAAACGTATCATTTTTAGTCTAAAATCCATAATATTGATATTTTTTGATTTAGAAATCAATTTTACAGGTTATAGCTTATTATTAGAAGCTAAAATAAGTAACTTTTACGAGCTTATAGCTTATGAAAAGAGTTTGTGACCTTAAAGATCCAAAATGGGTATGTTTGGTTTAAAATAATTAACCCGATGGATTTAAGCTTTTAAGATTAGTTTTAATGCTTATAAGAATGATTAAAAACCTTATAGAAATAGCTTATAACCATAGCTTATGGCTTATAGCTTATTGAGTTTATGAAAAAAAATAAGATTTAGGGTTTTAAGGTGCGTTTGGTTTTAGGAAAAACCAAACCGTATGGTTTGTAGTTCAAGGCTTTTAACAAGAGCTTATATATGATCTGAAGAATGCTTATTAAAGATTTAAAACAGATAATGAGCTTATTAAACAAGTTATTGAGCTTACTTGAGCTTATATGGGTCGAATGAGCTTATTATAGGTCGAACGCCTAAAAAACGACTTCAATGGCTTCTTTTCTTGTTTCTTGGCTTCAAACTGGCTGAGTTCTTCCTTCCTTGATCTTCCTTGATCTTGTTTAGAACTCCGTTTGAGTGTGTGTTGAATTTTGAGGTGTGTTTAAAGTGGTGGGGGGCTCTCGGCTATTTATAGGGTCGAACCACCCTTGGTGACCAAGTTTACTTGGTGTGGTGGCCAAGGGTGCTAGAGTAGTGACTAAGGGTAGCCATAGGGTGAGTATAAAGAGCTAGAAACTAGCTATGAAAGGTGTGAGAAGGTTGGAGGGGCACGGCTAGCAAAGGAGGTGACAAGGAGACTTGGTGGCCAAGGTTGGTGATGGAGGTGCTTGGGTGCTTGCTTTGCTGACTTGGTGAGATGGGTGGTAGAAAGGTGGTGGTGAGGTCATTGTGCTTGGATGCTATATTATGAACGGAATTTAATTTTAAAAACCAATTAAGGGTGACGGGTGGTTTTAGTTCGGGTTAAGGGTTTTATGACATTTAGGACGTATTATATGTAATGAAAAATGGAGGGAAATCTAATTACAAATGTAGGACATTGGGATCTTGTATCAGTGTCAAAATTGTGGTATGAAATCACTTAGAAAAATGTAGGGAAAGAGCTAGTATGAATTTCATGCTTATTTGGTTTGTACATTAATGCATTATGGGAACATGATACATTGACTTGAAGCGAAATTAATTTCAAATGAGCTTAGATCTTGATTACTTGTAAACATGCCTTGGAAACTTGTACATTTATTTTGTATGTAATTATTATATTTAGTTAGGGTTTTGATATAAACGTTAACGAATAACGTTCATTTAGTAATAATGTCATGAAAACTATGTTAAATAGATAACGTACATGGTATATGTCACACCCCCAAATTCACTGCAGCGGAAGACTTGATTTGGGATTGTGACTTCATGGCATGAAGAGGACTTGATACGAGAGATAGACCTCTACATGCCAATATACCAATGCAGACACCTTATTTTCCATAAGATAGAACACCTGAGAAAACATTGCTAAATGTCAACATAAAGTTGGTGAGTTCATAGGTTTTGTTGTTTGATAATAGTGATGAACCACAAGATTTATAACCATAGTATGAAATATAGCAATCCTATATATATCACAATGAAAAGTATTTACTATTGTCTAAGCTCATGACACCGAAGCGTTAACATGAATCATCATAGATAAGCACATGCAGATGTCCAACCCGTGACATCCGTAACTGACTCAAATGAAACTGTGTTTGCTTGACTAATGCAGATGTCAATCCCGATAGATCTATCCATAACATTCGCCCTTACAAGAATTAACGGTTCATGATAAATTGGGCAATATAGTAAGTTGGGTTGAGTAGGGACTTAGACCCAATAGTAAATCAGTAAATGTACTTGTGTTCAACTGTTAAAATAAGCAATGTTCTCACCCCAAAAGATGATTTAAAACAGTAAAGTAGGGGCTATGAAAACTCACCTTCTCGATTAATCGTCTGGAATTGATAATGGATCAATGCACGTCCAATAGTGACGCAGTCAAACACCTAAGTAATTATGGCAAAACTGAGTTTACATTCTAAAACTTAACATATGAAATGACTTATGCAAATGGGTCAGCAAAGGACACTTGTCGTTTATCGTTTTACGTTTTCAAAATGTTGATTAAAACCCGTTGGCTCTAGGGACGATTCACGACTTCTCAACTATAAGTCGATGCACTAAGATTATACGTAGTGACTTATATTTAGCTATCATTGGGGTCTTGTCTATACTATGGTCGTTTTAGTAACTTCGTAACCTCGCCAATTCTTATATTTCTCGGGTCGTTCTCTTTGGTTAAATGATTTATAAAATAATTTATTTATACTCTGAGTCTAAAATAACCAGTTTTAATTTCTCTACACTTAGTAAATTACGACACTAACCCCTTTAGTTTCCATATTATCTTATGAACTCCACTAATCCTTTAGAATGGCATTTATCGCGCTTTATTTCCTACGCTTCTCATTCTATAACATTTATATTTTAAACCCAAATAAACTTTTGAATACTTTTAGTGTCAAGATTTATATAAACCGCTTTAAAGTAAATTTCGTTATTATTATTGCTCGTTCATCGTAAATCGTTGTTTAAAATTTTTCCTAACTCTTCGAGTAAATCTTGTTTCGTTGTCGAGCTTACCAATTTATTGAGTCCCGACATAGGACGACCCAAACTCGAAAACACGCATGCCCCAATATCCTTTATGTCTAAAATTCATAAGGTAAAATTACATGCAAGTTGTAGGGAGCATCATATGCATTATCCTTATAAAATACAAAACCCACTTGGCCTACCCCATGTTTCTTTTTCTGTTTTTCTGCTGCTCACAAGCAGTGGTTTTAGACCACTGTTGTGTCTTCTTTCTGCCACCCTATAATTCTTGTTTTGTATTTCATACCTACGTCTAAAGCTTACAAGTTGTATTTCATGAAAGTTTTTAAAACACCACATGTATTATTATAATACAACACCAATAATACCATGACCTACACCTTTGTTTTCTTCTTGTGGTTTCTGTCGCAGCCCAACAGTGGGTTCTATCGCCACTGTTGTGGCTTCTTGTCCCTTCTAACTCACTCGAATATATACATCTAGTCCTCCCATTAAAACCCACTTGGTGCCTGCCTTGAATACTTGGGTTGTGAGGTCTTTAAACATGGAAACACAAGGGCATTTGGTGCGTCTAAGCAGACCCAACAGCGGCTGCTGTGGCCATGCCTTTTCGCAGCGCAACAGCTGCGACAAGCCGCGGCTTATGGTGGCTGTTGGCACGCATTGGTAGTGTCTCAAGTGACAGCCATTCGTCAAGCGTAACGGGGTATTAGTACGGGCCGATGAGCATAATGGGTTTATTCTTACAGAATCTATGACGCGCCCACAGTGAGCAAAAGCTCGCTGTGATTCATCGTGGGTCACTTGGTCATGTCCATGCTATAGGTCGAGGTCACAATATAAGAAGTTCCACAACAGTTTACGCTTAGACCTAGTGTTCGTTAGTCCCTAGTGAGCCAAAGCTTACACTTACGCAAATGTTTAAAAACTATAACAGGTTCCTTTGGTTCGTTATTAGGGGCTCACGCATGATATGTGGCTTACCAGATTACTTATGTTTTCTCGTCATTGCTTTTTATGCATGCTACGTATGTTTACTACTTAGTTACTTATATATATTGTTATTTCATGCATGTCATTGTCCGCCAAAGTATTCATATGTGTAAGTACATATTAGACATGCTTTGGTTATAGGTCGTGTGCAACAATGCGAGGCAGAGGCTTTCGTTAATCTACATGGTAAGGGGCACATGAATGTTAAACTACGAGAATAACTTACCGAGGTCCGAGCTTGTCGGATCGATGCCGTTGAGAAAGAGATGATCTTGGTCAAGAGGTATCGAAACTAATACATTTTTGCTACTCCTCCTAAGCCGAGCTTCTACCTATTGCTTGTACTAACGAGCTTGAATCTTGATTGTATGTTTAATTCTTGTTTTTCAATATTTAGTGTGATGCCTTGTTCATGAATGGTTCCGATTTATACTCGTAGTTTGGATGGGTTATGAGATGGTTAATGTGAATGGCCCTATTTACTATGAATCAAGTGAAATTTATAATATGTTATCATCATTACTCTTTTCTAATTATATTTATAGAATTTTCACTATTTCTTGCTTTTGAAATTGAAATTGTATCAGGTTTACCATAAGTAGCATGTGAATGGAGATATTCAAGATAAGAGAATGGGTAGGGTAGTTTGTAAGGCTTGTAATGATAGTGTTTATTATCATGTGTATTGGTTTTATTAGGCATTTATACTGTATGTTATACTGGATGGGTTTTTCATATATATGTAATTTATTTGATCTTTGTTGAATTCGATTATAGTTGTCATGGTTATTAATTTGTGTGTAGATGGTCTTATAAATTGATACAAGTAAATGGTCTCGTTTCACAAAAGTGAACTAAGTATGGTTTTTATCGTTACTCGTACTAAAATTTCCTTTTAGACACAGAGTAATCATGATGATATCTGCGGGCAAATTAAACTTTTTATGACAAAAAAAAGTAATGTATGACGATCATAAAATGATTTATCGTTGAGATTAACGGTAAAATTTGTAAACTCGCGGTGTATAACTTTCACTTAGCCAAAGGAGGAAACTAATTTCTTACGGGGTTTCACAGTAAAACAAAACCCATAGGCAATGATCATGAAGACATCTCATTAGAAAATAATCAAATTGTAAATATTAAAGAATCTAAAACTTATCCCCTAGAAAACGTTATGGTAATCTAAATCAAAAAACTCTTAGGTCTCAAGCTCAAGACAAAAGCAATTTCTTTTGCTTCATTTCAATAATAGAACCTAAAAGTATAAATGAGGCATTAAAAGATGAAAATTGGGCAATGGCCATACAAGAGGAACTAAACTGATTTAAAACAAATGATGTTTAGGAACTAATCCCAAATCTCATGGATATGACCATTATAGTAAGAAAATGGGTATATTGAAATAAACTCGATGAAAATGGCGTCGTAACTAGAAACAAAGCTAGGTTAGTCGCCCAAGGTTATAATCAACAAGAAGGAATTGATTATGACGAAACATATGCACCCGTAGCTAGACTAGAGTCCATAAGAATACTTTTAGCTTATGCTTGCGCACTAGACTTTAAGTTATACCAAATGGATGTGAATAGTGCATTCCTTAACGGTTTTATCAATGAGGAGGTTTACGTGGTACAACCTCCGAGATTCATTGACTTTGCAAAACCTAATTATGTCTATAGACTTAAGAAAGCTCTTTTTGATCTAAAACAAGCCCCAAAATCTTGGTACGATCGATTAAAAGCCTTTCTTATTAAACATAATTACTCCATGGGAATGGTAGATAACACACTCTTCACTAAAAAGAAAGACTCCAACCTCATTATTGTCCAAATATATGTTGATGACATTATATTCGGATCAACTTGTCAAGAAATATGTGATGACTTGGTCAAGATCATGCATGATGAGCTTGAAATGAGTATGATGGGGGAACTAAATTTTTTCTTAGGATTACAGATAAAACAATTAGATGATCGAATATTTTTTAATCAATCAAAATATATTAAGGAAATGCTTAAGAAATTTGGACTAGAAGACTCTAAGCCAATAAAAACCCATATGTCTACGGAAACCAAACTCACGAGAGACGAAGAAGGTGAGTCCGTAGATAATACCAAATATAGAGGCATGATAGGTAGTTTATTATACTTAACGGCAAGTAGACCCGATATCATGTTTAGTGTTTGCCTTTGTGCACGCTTTCAAGAGGATCCCAAAACCTCTCACCTAGAAGCGGTTAAACGTATCTTCCGATACATTAAAGGCACTACGCATTTAGGATTATGGTATCCTAAGGGATCCGGCATAGAAACAATAGTGTATGCGGATTCGGATCATGCGGGAGATTACGTAGATCGCAAGAGCACTAGTGGTGTTTGCACATTTATGAGATGTTGCCTAACATCTTGGTTTTTGAAGAAGCAAACCGCTCTTGCCATCTCCACAACCAAAGCAGAATATGTAAGCGCCGGAAAGGCATGTCAACAAGCTCTATGGATGAAACAAGCTCTCATAGACTATGGCGTTAGGTTAGACGACATTCCAATAATGTGTGATAACAAAGGGGCTATAGACTTAAGTAAGAATCCCGTTCAACACTCACGAACAAAACACATTGAGATTCGCCATCACTTCCTTCGCGATAATGTTCAAAAAGGGAATATCTCTATAGAAAAGGTCTCATCGGAAGACAACATAGCCGATATTCTAACTAAACCACTTAAACGTGAGCCATTTAACTACTTACGTCTAGGTCTAGGAATGATGGAACAAATTGATTAAGTTTTCGGCATAATAAAGAAATGATAATCATCAATGAACCATTTGTCAAAAATCTGAGAAAAAATTTTCTCAACAGGTGGTGGCCCCCTTAATTCATAAAGGGCGGCCCCCTTAATTTTAAGGGGACCACCCAGACTTTAAGGGGACCACCCACCTGACTGACAAATTATTTTTTTTCTCTTATATCATCAAAAGGGTGGAGATTTGTTGTTAGAAATAATGCCTAAATAACATTATTATTATTTTTCACATCTTTACGTTTTAATAATACAAACATATAAAAAACGTTCAAATGTAAATTAAACATAAACAAGTAATTAGTAGTAAATTTTCATTTTGAAAATTATATCACTTAAAGGTATGAATAAATAAATGCTTAATGCATTTTCTACGATCAAGGAAATTTTTATGTTCACCTTACACTTTATAAAATGTTGCAAACATTTTATAACATTACAAAACATTTTCTACAATTAAAAGAAATGTTTTTATTCTATACTAAACATTTTTTTAAATTTAAATAATTTTCGGAGCCGGATAGAAGTTCCAAAAAATTCTCCCTACACTAATAAGGACAAATGGGGAGCGCCCAGTCTAGGGCGGCCCCCTTAAATACACGGGCGGCCCACTTAAAATTAAGGGGACCCTCCACCTATTTAAGGGGACCGCCCATAGGTAGACGCTCCTCCAGTTTGTCCTATAAATACTGGACTATTCCCCACTATTTTCTCACCTTTTGCACTCATTCTTTCTGTTCTAAAACAGCCCACAAATCTCATTAAAATCCTTTGATCATCTAATCATAAAGCTTTGTTTCCCAAATGATCCAAGCTTAATATCCCTCAACGTGAATAGAGAAGAATTTCTTTCATATCAAGTTGAATGAGTATTACACTTTGTGTGTTGTTGCATTCTTATTGCATCCATATCATAACTTGTTAAATCATTTGTAAATCTTGTAAAGTTGTGTAGTATTAGATTTGGTGATTTTGTAAAGGATATGTTAGATCTTGGTGATCTTTCACTAGTAGTGTTATTAGGTGGATATATAGCAGTGGCTTGGTGAAGTAGTGGTGTGAAGAACAACTATGGAGTTCTGTGAAGAAGTTGTGTAGCTATGATCAAGTCGTGAAAGTCAGTTGTGTAGTTGAAGTTGTCGAAGTTATGGTAGATTGGTTTCTAGCGAGATTAGATAACTCTGCATCTAGACTTTTGTGTTGAATTCAAGATAGCGAAAGTTGTGTAAGGTTTTCTCCGCCATAAGGGAGTTTGTTGACATAGTTGAAGAAAACTAATGAGTTAGGTGCTCGAGGAGAGTGGAGTTAGTGGGCGAAGAGGAACTTCGTCTACCGAACCAACTATAAAATCCTCGCATTGTGGTTTGATTATTCTACTCCTATCTCTGGTCTTTCTACTTTATTAATTTCTCATACTATCATATTAATTGTTTAGATAAGTATATTGTTTATATTGTGCAAGTGTTGAATTCACACAAAGTCGAATCTAGAAATTTTATAAACACTTTAAAACCTTAAATTAAAAAGCAGTAAACTATTCAACCCCCCTTCTAGTTTTCCACATATAGGCTCCCAACCCTAGTTCTTGTAGAATAAGATAACCTCTAATTCTATACTTATCACAATACACTTATCTCCAAAATTTACTTCATAAAACCTTTCTAGAACAACCTAGGGGCCGACCATCAATAGGTCACCCTTAGGGTTCGGGTTTTGTCTAATTTAGTCCCTTGGTTTATTATTTAAAAGTTCGTTAAGTTAGTTATACTAGTAACGTAAACTAATGTATTTAACGCGGATCCAACTACCATATTCCAACAAATTAGTCACTAATATCATTTATGGCAAAGGGAACACTTAATGATGGGAGGGTTATAGCTGTTAAACAACTCTCGATAGCGTCTCACCAAGGCAAGAGCTAGTTTATGGCTGAAATTGCAAGAATATCTGCTGTTCAACACCGTAACCTTGTGAAACTGTATGGATGATGTATTGATGGAGAAAAACAACTTCTTGTTTATGAGCATCTTGAGAACAAGAGTCTTGATCAAGCATTATTCGGTAAGTACACGTTAGACATAAAATATGTAAAGTAAACTTCAAAGATAAATTTAGTGTTGTTATGGAACATCTGAAGTTTGTGATGCAGGCAAGAAGAAGTTATCTCTTAGCTGGTCTACTCGGTTTGAAATAAGTTTAGGGGTAGCACGTGGTATCACGTATTTGCACGAGATGTTAAAGCTAGTAATATGCTTCTTGATTATGAATTAAACCCCAAGATCTTAGATTTTGGGTTAGCCAAACTTTATGATGACAAGCAGACACACATGAGTACTCGTGTTGCAGGCACAATGTAAGATCAATATATTGTTTTTCTACTAAAGAAAAAATTTACATTGTTAGTTATTGTATCTGAGTAATGACAATTTGACATGATATTACTGTTTTGTTATGCAGTGGGTATCTTGCACCGGAGTATGCAATGCGTGGCCACCTTACGAAAAAGGATGATGTGTTTGGCTTTGGAGTTGTGGCTTTAAAGATTATCAGTGGAAGGCCTAACTCGGATTCGAGTTTGGATGATGATAAAATATATCCTCTTGAATGGGTATGTAGCTCATATGAAACTCAATATTTGACCTTACATAATCCCGACTTAAAAAGTAATTTTTGTATCCAAACATTCAGCAATGATTATTACATATTAAATCGCAATGGTCAAATAACGAGTTGACATCTATCATAATAGCAAGTCACCTCGCGCACAGTTATTTTTTAGAATACTTAACCTTCGTTATGATTTTAGGCATGGAACCTACATGAAGCCAATAATCAGCTTGAGTTAGTGGATAAAGAATTATCCGAATTCGGCGAGAATGAAGTCAGAAGAGTGATGAAAGTTGCCCTTTTGTGTACACAAACCTCACCAATGCAAAGACCATCTATGTCACGAGTAATAGCAATGCTTTCAGGTGATATAGAACCAACTGGTGTTATTACTCGCCCTCAGTACCTTACCGGTTTTAATTTTAATGATTATATAATGTTTCAAAGTCTCTTATAACTTCTGGTATCAATTCTTCCAAACCAGGTACAAGTACAAGTCACTCAGTTGTAACACTTACTGATGATTCTAGATCGATTCTTCATGATATCAATGGAGAAGGTTGGTGACGGTGACTAGAGACTGTTGTTCTTTCTGGGTATTCTTTCTTTGTGGATGATTTAGACGTATCCATTGAGAAACTTTTATTTGTAAAGTAGACGGTCTATGAAATTCTTTGATTTAGACTATAATATGTACGAGTATATGTACGCATAGACTTTATTGACGTTTGAAAAGGTTTGAAACGTAGACAGTTTTGAAAAGCTGATGTGACAATTTGATGAGTTGAAATGGTACCCGATTGGTATTACCTAGACGGTTTTAAGCTTTCGATTTCCGGTTGTTATGAGTTGAAATGGTATTCGGTTGGTATAAAATTCAAGTAAAATACGATGTGCCTTAAATATTTTGTAGGATGCTTCATCTGTTTATATGATTATACAGTTTCATAGCAATGTTAAAATTGATGCATTAATAGAAACCATAATAGCCTATTGAAATGCCAAACAAAACAGAAAGTCATCATATGATTAAGTCTATTCAGGTCATTTCGAGTAACCCGAATACTAAATAGGGGCGGGTATCGAGTTGAAAATGTTTGGTAACTTGGGTTCGAGATGACCCGATTGACCCAAATAAAGATTTTTTTATTTTTTTTAATATAAATTTTATAAATTATCTATTTAAACGAGTAAAAATATGAAATTTTATTACATTTTACTCGGGCCGACACAAACCCGAATGGATCCTAGCTGATTTGACCTGAACCCGATTTACCCAAATTCAAATATGACCGGATCCGGGTATGATATTTTTAGCCTCTACCCGAATTAAATAACTCACAGGAAAACATAACATTAGCTACGATTAACATACCTTTTAGGTTAACTCACTAGTGTCTTAAACCACACCATTCTTTAAAACCTGGTGACATGAAAAGTGCATGCAAGGTGTTCGACGAAATGACTAAAAGAAAATCTGGTTTTCTAAACTCCATTCTTATCTGGGCATGCTTATAATGTTTCATTTTAATTATCTCTAATGTTGTTCCTTAAAAACACCAAGTTTTAAAGGCCTGCATAAACATAAATAGCCTCACAATAAGCCATAAAATACATCAATATGTAACAACCATCAATCCTATAATTTTAGTTTTTTAACCACATGGGTTTTTCTGATATCGAAGACGAAACAGTTGGCAAGTCATTACACGCTTATTGTATAAAAAATTTAGGCCGTTTAAGTATATTTCATACTAATACTTTGATAAACTTTTATGTGAAATTTGGGAAAGTGAAAGGTGCATTGTATTTGTTTGATGAAATGCCTGATAGAAATGAAACTACATGGAATACCGTGATATCAGTTTTGAGCAGAGTTGGTTTCTATTCGGATGCGTTTGTTTTGTTTGGGCGAATGCGTAATCAAGGGTTTGAAATGAGTGGTTTTGTTATTGTTGTTGTGGAATAACCACGATAATATCCCACCGACTAGGTAAAGAGTGTGAATAAATCAACACTACAAGTATACCCCAAATTAGCTTGTTGAGAATTAAACAATACAAAAACGAACAAGAGAATATAACACCAAACTTTTATATATTTCTTAAACTATGGAAACATATACTACAAAATAAAGAAGAGAGCAAACACTACAAGAACTACTTGTGTGTTTTGGTGTGTCTTGCTTCAATGGAATGAGCTCTATTTATAGGCTCAAAACTATCTCAACTTGCTAGCAACTTGGATCCATATTCATCACCCCTACTAACATAGGCAAGTTGATATGCAAAAGATAATCCAAGTTGTTGCAACTTGTATCAAGAATCTTATTCAAGTGGACGAGCCACATTATTTCTAACAAATTTCCACCTTGGCGAATACCACTTTTTTCAATATCGCCGTCAACGATCAAAGGTGGATTCTTCGAACCAATCTTCAACTTTTCACAACATTAATCAAGTCCAAACAATAATTGAACTTGATCCCAGCTACTACTTTAGTCAGCATATCTGCGGGATTCTTAGAAGTATGGATCTTCTGGATTCTAAATTCACCTTCTTCGAGTATCTCTCGTATGAAATGATACCGAACATCAATGTGCTTCGTCCTTGCATGATAAACTTGATTCTTTGCTAAATGAATTGCACTCTGACTGTCAGAATGCATCGTGACAAATTTATGACTGATTCCAAGTTCACCGAGCAACCCTTAAAGCCAAATTGATTCCTTTACAGCCTCTGTCATTGCCATATACTCTGCTTCTGTAGTTGACAAAGCAGTAGTTGACTGTAAGGTAGACTTCCAATTAATTGGTGCTTTTGCCAGAGTAAAAACATAGCCTGTAGTAGATCTTCTCTTGTCTAAATCTCTAGCATAGTCAGAATCATAATATCTTGCTACCACTGACTACTTCCGTGTTCGAATACTAACCCTACATCAACCATGTTATAAATATACCGTAATATCCATTTAACAGCTTTCCAATGTCCTTTTCCAGGGTATGAATATACATACTCACCATCCTAACAACATGACTAATATCGGTCGAGTACATATCATAGCATACATTAAGCTACCGGCAGCATTTGCATAAGGCACCTTTTCCATGTATGCCCTCTCTGCATCATTTTTTGGTGACATAACATCACTAATCTTAAATTAAGAAGCGAGTGGAGTGCTAACCCGTTTTGTCTATTTGTCGAACCTAAAACGCTTTAGAACCCTTTTCAAATATTGTTTCTAAGTCAAACAAAGCTTCTTTAATTTTCTGTCTCTGACTATCTCCATGCCGAGAATCATCTTTGCTTCACCAAGATCCTTCATCTCAAATTCGCTTTTCAACCAAGTCTTTATCTTTTTAATCTCGTCTGAACTTTGAGAAGCTATCAACATATCATCTACATATAGAAGAAGATATAAGAAGGACCCATATTGTAGCCTTTTCAAATAGACACAGTGGTCGTATTTGCTTCTTGTATACTTCGACTCCATCATAAACTTATCAAATCATTTGTACCACTGCCTTGGTGATTGATTCAATATGTACAACGATTTATGTAGCTTACATACTTCATGCTCTTTTCTAGCAACTTTAAATCCTTCTGGCTGAACCATATAGATTTCCTCTTCCAAGTCACCATGTAGAAATGCAGTCTTCACATCCATTTGAACTAGTTCCAAATCCAACTGTGCTACCAAAGCCAACAAAATTATAATATAGGAATGTTTTACCACTGAAGAAAAAACTTCATTATAATCAATTCCCTATTTCATCTTGGCCAGGAAATCCTTCTTTCTTTGCATACACCATTTGCATCCAATTACCTTCTTCCCTTCTGGGAGGTTGGTCAACTCCCATGTCTGATTCTTCTGAAAAGACTGCATTTCTTCGCTCATGGCAATTCTCTACTTCTCGTTCTTTTAGTCTTGAATCGCTTCAGAGTAAGTAGTAGGAACATCATCAGCTGCAATTGAAGATGCACAAGCCACCGTATCATTAAGGCGAGCAGGCCTTTTAGTGTTTCTTTTTGGCTTGCTAATAGCAATTGATTCATGTTGTTGTTGTCGAGGTTCTTTGGCTTGAACCTCCTCTTCCTTATAATCTCCTTCTATCATAGGAGAATTATCATCGGGCTCTCTATCAGCTGGTACAATTATTCTTTCAAACATTGCCTTTTTGGGAGTTCCATCTAACTGCTCAACATTCACCTTTTTCAACATGGCAGATTCATTAAAGGTGACATCCCTGCTAAAAACCGTCTTCTTTATCTCTGGACACCATAAGCGATAGCCTTTAATTCCAGAGATGATCCCCATAAATAATGCTTTCTTTGCTCTAGGATCCAGCTTTGATTCTTTTACATGATAATATGCAGCGGAACCAAATACATGCAAGGAATCATAATCTGTTGCAAGTTTTCCATACCATTTCTCAAATGGTGTTTTCCCATCAATAGCAGTTGATGGCAAACGATTAATGAGGTGACACATATACGTCACAGCTTCAGCCCAAAATTCTTTACCCAACCCAGCATTGGATAACATACACCGAACTTTCTCCAGCAAGGTTCGGTTCATGCGTTCAGCCACCCCATTCTATTGTGGTATATGTCTGACAGTGAAATGCCTGACGATGCCTTCATCTTCACAAAACTTTGTGAAAATATAATTTTTATACTCTTCGCCATTATCTATTCGGAGATGTTTGATCTTTCTACACGTCTGAGTTTCCATCATCTTTTTCCACTTAATGAACACTCCTAGCACTTCATCCTTTGTCTTCAACGTGTATACCCATACTCTTTGAGAAAAGTCATCAACAAAGGTCACATAGTAGTGTCTCCCTCCTAGAGATCTTGTCTTTGAGGGACCCCACACATCAGAGTAGACATAATCCAAGATACCTTATGTCTTGTGGATAGTTGTCCTAAATTTTACCCTTGTCGTCTTCCCGTTGATGCAATGTTCATAGAGGTCCAACTTACAGGAACTAAGTCCTTTTAATAATCCTTGCTTTATGAGCAAATTCAAGGATTTTTCTCCTGTATGTCCTAAGTGCATATGCCATAGCTTCACAGCTTCTAAATTTCTATCACCATCGATAACAGCTGCTACAGTTCCAACAACCGTTCTACCCTTATAGTGATATGTGTTGTTTATTTTACGAATACCCTTCATTACTACAAGTACGCCAGAGATGATCTTCATAACCCCATCCTTGCTCTTATTTTGAACCCTTTAGATTCTAAGGTACCAACAGAAATGAGATTCTTCTTCAACTTTGGCGAATGACGAACACCTTTCAAGGTCATAATTGTTTCGTCTTCATTCTGCAATCGAACGGAACCAATACCATGAGTAGTGAGGGGAGTTTCGTCTGCTGTATAAACAACTTCCTCATGCTCTTCAAAATTACTAAACCACTCTCGATGTGGTGTTATATGATAGCTACATGCGAAATCCAATAGCCATATCTCAAAAGTATTTCTACTTGACGATGTTGCAAGTGAGATATCTGATTCTTCATCGTCACACTTGGTTACATTTGCCTCCGCTATAGCTTTCCCTTTGTAATAATTGTCCTTGGTTTTCAACCCTGGACAATCTCTTTTCCAATGACCTTTTTCATGACAAAAGGCACATTCATCTTTGCTTAGCCTTTGCCTTGACTTGGATCTCCATCTCTTATCGGTGCCCTTCTTCTACGAACGACCTCTAACTAGCAAAACCTTAGCATCTCTACTTGAACTAATTTGCTTGTCCTTCCTTCTCAAATCTTTACTATACAAGGCAGACAAACTTCACTAAGAGACACATCATCCTTCCTATTAAGTAGAGTTGTTTCAAGCAACTCATACTCCTCTGAAAGCGATCCTAACAGTATTAATGCTAGATTTTGATCTTTGAACACCTCATCCATATTCATCAAATTGGTTACTAGCTGATTAAAACTAGTAATGTGATCATTCATTATGGTACTCGGTACATATGTGAAGCGAAAGAGTCGCTTCTTCATAAAGAGCTTATTATGACAATTCTTCTTCAGAAATTTCTCTTCCAATGACACCCACAATTTGTAGGCAGATGTTTCTTTTGAGAAAGCATATCGTTGCTCTCTCGAAAGACATGAACTAATCGTACCATAAGCTAACTGATTTATGGTTAACCAATTTCCTCTCTTCTACATCCTCTGGTTTACTTTCTCTTCCAACACGGCACTGTCCTAGACCATTGTGAAAAAGAAGCGTCTAGAACCTCCACATTGCCACATAACCGAAATGCCCGCGCCATCAAAACCACCACCCCCCTCGCCCAATCTTGCATTCCGTCAAGAAGACTAGTCTTGCCTAGCTTGAAGATGTTGGATCACCAATGTGATGTGGAAGGTACTTGACAACTTTGGGCCGTCCACCTTTTTCAAGTACAAATTACTTTTCAAATAGCTCTCATTAAAAGACCAATGTAATTCTTTTCTGATGTGGAAGATCAAATTAAATTGCAAACCACAAAGCATACTAAGAATAACCTCGGCTCTTGATAGCACTTGGTGGAATAACCGCGATAATATCCCACTGACTTCAACACTACAACTATACCCCAAAATAGCTTGTTAAAATTAAGCAATACGAAAGCAAAACAAAAGAATATAACATCAAACTTTCTATATATTTCTTAATGAAACATATTACAAATTAGAAACCAACTAGTATCAAAGAAAGAAGAGAGCTATTACACTACAAGAGAGACTTGTGTGTTTATTTTGGTGTGTCGAAACCAAATGCTAAGCATCCTATTTATAGCATGAAATCCTTCACTTGCAACTCTCCCATATGCCAAGTTGCTTAACAAGTTGCTGAGATATGATTCCATATCCATATCTATATGGGACCCCCCAATTTGAGCCAATAATAACAAAAACAAAATATTCCTTATGAACAACCACCGATGCAGTCGGTTGGGTTTTATTGTTTTTGTTTTTGATTTTGATGAGTTTTTTTCGTGATGAAGTGTTTGGATCTGGGTTAGTGAGGATGTGCAACTGTTATTGTTTGTGTTGTTTGACAAGTTATTTGATGTCGTTGATTTTCTTGTTCGATTGATGATCTGGATATGAGTTTTTGTGTCGATGTTCATGAATGATGTTCTTGGATCTAGTTTTCTGTTGTGATGAGGATATGATTTTTTTTCGTTTGTTTGTTTGAGTGAATTTGGTGATTTTTGTTGTGGATAATCTTTTGAGGGTGTAGATGACGAGTGATTTTTTTCGTTTGTTTATTTGATAAAAAAAATTGTATCAAGGTGGCCAATGATGGTGGGAGTGATGGATGGTGGTGGGAGTGGGGGATGAGGATGAAGATGATGTGAAAATTAAATAAATAAAAAATCAGGGAAAAAGAAGAAAATATTACATAAATGGTCTTTGTGGTTTATTTTGACGTGAAAAGACGATAATGCCCATGTCGTTAACTTTTAATTGGATGGAGTTACGGTCAAAGGATCGGTCAACTCAAAATGGACAACTACAGGGACGATCAGTGTAATTTCGGGACTTTTAGGACGAAACCTGCAATTTCGGGATAACCACAAGAACGATCTATGTACCTAACTCTAAGAATAAAACATTCAAATAAATATGATCAAACAGACATACATTTTATACCTGATGATAATTAAACAAATAAATATTATCATACAAACATGCATCCATACATATATGATAATTAAACAAATAAATATGATCATACAGTCATACAGACATACATTCATACTTGCTCGAAAAGATAGAGCTACACTGCCACAAAGGGAAACATTTAAACAAATAATATGATCATGCCGTCGTTTTAGTTTTATAGAAAAAGGGTTTAATGGCCCAGAAATCACGTATTCGTTTTTAAAGGCCCATAAACGCGTTTAAATGGACTGGAAACGTTTCCAACATGTTTCCTGCATAACATAAGACTTTTTCAATGGACGTGAAACGTTTCATCTTTTCAGAAACGTTTATGAGACGTTTCAAGCGTTTCAGGTACGGGAAATGTTTCGGTACGCGAGACGTCACCTCGACGGCGTTTCCGTGCAACATAGGTTGCGTTACACTCTTGCAATCCGAATTGATCTAAATTTTTCTTTGCATAACATGTTTGTCGTAAGGCTCTTCCCCAGTTCAATTGCGACACTTCGATTCCACGATAGTAATCTTGCAGTCCCATCTTATTCTTATCGAACTCTTTTTCTATTTACTCCATGAATTCAATAATGTCTAATGCATTAACTGAGTGATAATTAGACAATCAATATATACACCAATCCTAAGAGTTTTACCATCTATGTTTGTTATGTAAACATCCGGGTCCTCAGAACTTTCCAAACAACAGAGCTCTTTCATTCGTTTATGTGATCAAGCATTCCAATCTCGGGGTGCTTATCAAAGTCCATAAAGAGTTTTGAAAAGTTTAAACACCTTGTGACTTTCATGTAGGTTGATGTATCATACACCTCTTATTTGAGATCTCTGTCGAGGAAGTGTGTCACTTGACATCAAAGATGCATTTAGGTTTGCTAAGACTACCTATAAACCATCTCAAACCAAAATACCAATCGGATATAAAATCTTGGTGCGACACTATTCACCCCATCAATTTTAAGCAAATATAAGGCATGCTTGGTCGGAGGTTATAGGGTGTAAGGAATGGGAAATGAAATCATAAGTGATGGTAGATTGGACATAATGCAATCATCCATTACCCCATAGTTCACAATTTGAGGGTAATCAAAATTCATTCACTATTTTTTGCTTCAAGTGTCCATAACTGCCCATAACTTATTTTTATCCTTTATTTTTCTAGCTCTTTTTTTTAATAGTATAACTTTCAATTGATTTCTTTTTTCCAATCATCTTCTACATTTATTCGTTCTTAAAATCATTGATCTGCATTGAATAATATTGTCAAAATCAATAGTATTATTTTGTTTTCTTTTATTGTGTTTTGGGTTGTGTATTTTCATTCGAAGGCTAATAAATCAAATCTTCATATAAACATATTGACCTGTGAATTTTTGTTGTTTAACACCAACTTGTTACTAGTTGATCTTAATTACTGTTATTTAATTTTACTTATTGTTTCGTGTTGATTTTAACAGTGAAATATCGAGAAACAAACATGAGTTTATACCTTAATATGTCAACCAAGCAACATCAAATATAATGAAATAGCCATTGTATTTCCTTTGCATTATCATTATCTTAGTGTAATAATATTCACTACATTAAATATTATTATATTGCACTAGTTTTAATGCCCGTGCATGCACGGGGTTTAGACATTATGTTTTTTTATTAATATATATATATATATATATGTGTAATTTTTATTTTTTCTGTTTTATAAGTTATGTATAGAGTATTATTGAATTCAATAATATTGTTAGCTTTTATTGTTGTAGATATTTAATAATTTCATGTTTTATACTTTATGTGTATAGAGATATTATTGAATTCATAATGAAAAGAATAGACTTTGTTAAATATTTTAATATATTACGAAGTTGGAATAATTAGTAGATTTTTTCTTAAATAATACCTATTCTTTTGAGACTTCGATATTTTTGTTGACAGCAAGAAATAATAAAAACTGATATCTCCAGGCTTAAACAGCACCAATTTGAACGAGAATCAGAACCAAACCCCATTTTAGGTAAAAAAAGTAGGCACCGAAAACTATAGCGCTCCTCATTGAAAAATATCGAACCATTGTACTATCCATGTTAGAGAAACTTGTCAATGAAATTAGAACTCTATTTCATAAATTCAATTGATAGATATATTAGTAGTATTCAAACCAAAAGAAAAAGAAAATGAATTTATTTCCAAACCCCATAGAACGAAATACTAAAATATATTCTTTAATTACGATAATTTAATGTGTTCGGAATTTTTTTATCTATTGTTTGAACAGACACATTTTTGTTTTTTTATCCGACAATGATAAAATCCACTAATAAAGCTTCGGAAAGATTTGGGTGATGTGATTAAAATAAGTTTAAATTTTTTGAGATGGAAGCAAACATATGTTTGCGTTAGTTTTAATATAAAACAACTAAGTATTAGATGCAATTTTGTACCAAATTAATTTCAATATTTTGACTTTAATTTTTTAGTCTAATAATTACTTAAAAAAAGATTATAAAAGTCCTGCAATCGCGGCGCTTTTGGCCTAACGGGGCAAAAACAAGCGGTTCTGATTTGTCTAAGATTTTTTTTATAATTGTCAAGAAGAATTCGAATATGATATGACAACTTAAATTATGTAATGTCTTATATTATATAAAAATATTTTAATATCTTTTTTCTTTTGTATTATATGTTTTCACATATTATAAAAGGAAAACAATTGTGACTATTTGGAGAAGAACTATAATTTGGTGTACCATTTTGTTATATCTTAGAGCTGTTTCTATCAGGCAAGGATTAGTGTCAAAAGATCTAGCATATAAGTATGAAAACCGATCATAACAGATTTTTCAATAATATTATTTTTTTAATTTTTTTTTCTATTTTTTTTTTGTACTAGACATTCAAGAATACGTTTGTGCATTATTATAACCATCACATGTTTCCCATGTTGGAGCATATTTCACTATATAAACTCATATAATTATCAAAACAATTTCTCTCAAGACATTGTGACAAGTTCTGGTTTTGTTAATTTTTATCATCATCATTGATTAGTCAGGTGTTCAAGTGTTAACTAATTTCATAAAAAGAAATAAATCAACAAAGGAAAGAGAAAACGTACCTTTCCTAGCCTAAAATTCCAAGATTACTATGTCAATAAATATTAAAGTATTTCCTAATTTGCTTACTGATGAGAGTTTTTCTATATATGCACAGGAGAAAATAAACACTCTGTTTTAAAAATTTCACTTAGACACATCAATGTTGGAGGAACGGCACACAAAACTTCAGTCTTTGACTAAAAAATGCATGAAGCTTCAAAACTAAAAAAACAATAACACGAAATAAGGAAAATTGAAAAGTAGGGTATATCTATGGGCCTGATAGTGACAGAAGGACGGGATACCTGTGCAGCTGAACAAGATGGTGAATAGGTATATAACATATCATTCGCAATCTAACATTGCGGAAGTAAACGCTAGGCATAGGGACGTCGTCATCACCGCGACACTCACTCCGTGATAGACAGAACATGAAAGAACTTCTAGAGAGAAAAAAACATGAAAATACTCATTGACGCATCATTTATAGGCCGTTGTAATGAAAAGCGATGTGAAAAATCATGGGTTTATGAAATAATGCAAACCTGCCAAATGAGGTTTTGATAGGTGGTATGGATAGTTAAGATGGTCTACATGGAGGAAACGGCTTGGCGATAATGCCAGGGTATGTAATAACGTCAAGGAGGGTTTGTGCATACTTACCAGTTTACAATGGTAACTAGTGGTGGCATAAGCCAAGAAAGCAGGTGTGTTGATAAAGCATGTGGACCATTCAAAAGAGCACATGTACCTGACAAATGATATGATTGGACAAAGCAAAAATTTTGCATCATGATTGAATGGTTGTTCCTTAAAAAAAAAATATGTCAATAAATCAGAAAGAAAGGATCTGTAGTCAATAAATGGAAATCAACCCAACCTGTAGAAAAATGCACTTAAAAAGGCACGGAACCGAGGCTTCAGAGAATAATTGTGACTCCCTTAAGCCACTAACCTACTGGGGTATTATAAACCAAAGAATCGACATATAATATCATTTGTGTGCTTATTTTATTATAGGAGGAAGATTAGTATCGGGAGATCTGTGGTGGAACACAAACAGTAGTAAGCCCATATAATACTTATCCATTTGGATAGCGAGACCAATTTGATAAAGGGAACACTGTATTTTAAATATTATTTTTTTTAATGAGAATCGAGTGTTGAGGCAATAAAACAAAATATACATCTGGCTCCCAAAATTCATTGACTGGATGGAGAGTCTGAACATGAGAGGACTAAAAACTAACAAACAAATCCAAGTTGGCAAAACATAACACCCTAATAAGATGCCCGCAGCAGATGGGGCTTACATGAAGAAGAAGAATCGAAAACGACCAACACCAACGGATGTGTTGATAAACGCACTTAAGAAGATCACGTGAATAAACAAGAAGTATTCTAATACTTAAAACAAAACGTGCTTCCTTTCAATATAACTAATTAAAAATGCAATCTTTTGAATTTCACCACAGCATAATATTTTGATTTGGGATGTTAAAAAAGATGAAGAACAATTTTTTATTCTGATGAGTTTTAACATTATAGAGATAAATCCTATATTATGTCATGGTTCAACCGGTTTAACTCTGCCCAAAGACCGCATAGAATTCACGATATTAACCAAAAAACCCTGATAAATGGACCCAAGCTCGGTTTGAGTCACACGAGTACATTTTCCATATTCAGTACATACTACTTGCTCCACAGGTTGGTAAAGTAGCAAGCTGCGGTTTTGAGTCACAAACAACCGAGTACATTTCTCCGGATACATCTCGCTTGAGACAACAGTCATTAGGAATCAGTACAGACGTAGGGGGATGAAGCGAGGAAGCCGAAAGCCAGTTCAGATTGCATTGTAACCCCCCCACAAGGAATGTCGTAAAACGAAAAAAAAAGAATCGGAACCATTTCCAGAGGTAATAGTCTTACTTCTCCACAGGTTTTTTGGTAACGATAACTGTTCAATAAATTGCCACTGTGATATACACAACCGTGATTCCACTACGATTTCCCTGTGTTGAGTACACTCTTGTAAAAATTGAAAATAAATGTTTAATAGTGCAAACTTTATATATTTTTACCTTAAATTAGAAATTAATTAGACCAAACACAACCAAATTAAATTATTAAAATATATATTTTTTTAAATTTCACCTAAAACAATAAATAGATATACAAATCAATCCAAAGTTTTATATTAATTAAGTAGCCGAGTATATCAATCACTCAACCCCCATTGAATATTGGAGAATCCGAGGATGTCCATAGTTGTATGTATGAATTGATGTACTCCAAGTAAGGTCACATGAATACAAGTACCTGTCAATCAAGAAAAGATATTTGACAACTTTATACTTATATACGCAGCGAAACTACCCTTTTAGGTAGCCCGGAATCGGCTCCTCATTATATTCGAACCATTGACTTCCATGTTAGAAAACGTGTCAATGAAATTAGAACTTTTTCATAAATTCAATTGTTAGAATTTTAGTAGTATTAAACCAAAAGAAAAAGAAAATGTAATTTATTTCAAACCCATAAATGAATAGCTAAAAATATTTTCTTTAATTACGATAATTTATGTGTTTCGGTATTTTTCTAATTGGTTGTACTACAATTTTTTTATGCCGACAATGAAAAATCCACTAAAAAGTCTTCGGTAGATTTGGGATGTGATTAAATAATGTTAAATTTTTGTTGGAAGCAAAAATTGTTTGCGTTTGTTTTATTTAAACAACTAAAGTTTTTAATTTTGACCAAATTAATTCAATTTTGACTTTTTATTGACTAATCAGATCGCGCGATTTGGCCTACGTGGCAAAATCAAGCGTTCTGATTTGTCTAATTTTTTAATTCATAAGATTCAATTTGATAGAAACTTTGAAATGATGTAATTCTTTTATTATATAAAAGATTTTAATCTTTTTTTCTTTTAGTTATATTTTTCACATATTATAATGGAAAACAATTTGACGTATTTGGAGAAGAACTTAAATTTGGTGTACCATTTTGTGTATATCTTAGAGATGTTCTAAGGCAAGGATTAGTGTCAAGTCTAGCTATTAGTATGAAAACCTCATCATAATCAGTTTTTTTTTTCTTTTTTTGTACTAGACATTTCAAGATGAGTTGTGCATTATTATACTTCACCATGTTTCCCATGTTGTCTATTTTCACTTTATAAACTCATATCAAAACAATTTCTCTCTGACATGGTGACAAGTCGGTTTCTATCATCATTGATTAGTCAGGTTCAAGTGTTACAATTTCATATCATCATAAATACGTACCGTCTAGCTAAAATTCAAGATACTATGTCAATAAATTTTAAAGTATTTCATAATTTTCTTACTGATAGAGTTTCTATAATGCACAGGAGAAAATAGAACACCTTAATATTTCACTTAACGACATCATGTTGGGCACACAAGACTTCAGTCTTGACAATCTAATTGGAAAAGGAGGTTCTGGGCCTGTATACAAAGGACGGGTTACATGCGCACAAGGATGTGAGATCATTGCGGTGAAACGCTTGGATAGGATGTCTAATCAACGAGAAACTCAACGTGTTACAGAACTTGAAGTTCTTCTAGAGTATAAACATGAGAATATCATTGCTCTTTTAGGCCGTTGTAATGAAAAGCGAGAAAACATCATGGTATATGAATATGCATCCAAAGGGAGTTTTGATAGGTGCGTTGAAAGTAATGATTGTCTTCACATGAGGAAACGGCTTGAGATATGCATTGATATCGCAAGGGGGTTGGCTTTCCTTCATGGAACTAGTGGTGCAAAGCAAGAGGTGGTGATACATGGGGACATCAAAAGTGCACATGTCCTACTAAATGATGATTGGAAAGCAAAAATTGCTCATTTTGGGTGTTCCTTAATATGTCCAATAAATCAGGAAATGAGATATGTTGTCAACGCAAGCTAAAGGCACACCAGGCTATTGTGACCCGCTAAACACAACCACTGGGGTTTTAACCAAAGAATCTGACATTTATTCATTTGGTGTGCTTTTATTTGAGATGTTGTGCGGGAGATCTGTGGTGGAACACAACAGTAGTAGAGCTCATAATCTTGTCCATTTGGTTAGAGACCATTTTGAAGAGGGAACCCCTTTATGAGATAGTTTTGAGGCAACAAAGTGACATCTGGCCTCCCAAATACCATCTGTATCTACTTTAACTAAATATTGCCCGCCCAAATGCTTAAATGAAGAGACGATCGAACACGCCAACAGCAACGATGGGTTGATACAACCTTAAGAAGTCCCACTGGAATTACCAAGTATGATCTTCTTATACTTAAACAAACGTGGCTTCCTTTCAATATATCTAGTAAAAATGCAATCTTTTATCACCACGCATAATATGTTTGGATGTTAAAATAGATGAAAACAATTTTTTCTGAGGAATTAACATATAAGATAAATGCCCTTATTATTGTCGGTTTCAAACCGGTTTAACCTGACCCAAGTCAGGCAATAGATATTACATTGTCATTTACCTTTAAATGGAACCAAGCTCGGTTTGAGTCACACCGAGTACATTTCTCATTTCAGTAAATCTTACTTGCTCCACAGGTTTGGTAAAGATAACTGTTCAATATATTCCACTGTGATATACTCAACGTATTCCACTACGATTTCCCTGTGTTGAGTACACTCTTGTAAAAATTGAAAATAAATGTTAATGTGCTTACTTTTTTTTTTACCTTATTAGAACCTATCACAACCGAATTTTTTATTAAAATATATATTTTTTTAATTTTCACCTATACAATTAATAAATACAATCAATCCAAAGTTTTTTTTTAGTACCATTTATCAATAACTCAACCCCCATTAATATGGTGATATGTGACATAGTTTGTTGTATGAATTGAGAGTCACTGAATAAAGTACCGGTCATAAGAAAAGAGTATTTGACTTTTTTACTTATTTCGATTTAATATATCATATTAATGCCTTGTACCTCCAACAATGTCACCAATATACATAGCCTTAAAGCAATTACCGGTTTTTTTTCCAATATCACAAACTGATGGGTGAAAACATTATGCCCGTTTTTTTATTACTCGTGACTTTTCAAGCCAAATAGGCATGCCGATGTTGTTGTTACAATAAACTTAGTTTCACACAAAGATAAAGCAACAATGTGCTGTTTTTTGATATTGCTTATTGTTGGTCACCAACCAATGACACATATCGTTAAACCCAATAAATGCGCTCCCTTCTTGACCTTATCCCTGTTATACAAACCCATAACATAAGAGATCCTTTAAATATACTTGAGACTGCGTTATCACAACTTTAAAGTGCAAAGTTGGGCGTCAATGAAAAACGACTTTGCAATTTCCAACTTGTGATTCTCAAGTCTCGGACGGGTGTGTGTCAAATATCTCTCAAATACAACCACCAACTACCCCTTATTCTGTAGGGATCGAATTCTTCACCTCCGTATCTTTTTTACTTTAATTTGGTTGTACCACTTTTGTATATATGCTTAGAGATGTTCTAGGCATGGATTAGTGTCAGGTCTAGCTATTAGTGTGAAAACCCCTAATCATCAATCTGTTTTCTTTTTTTTCGTACTAGACCTTTTCAAGATGAGTCGTGCATTATTATACTTCACCATGTTTCCCATGTTGTCTATTTTCACTTTATAAACCCATTTCAAAACAATTTCTCTATGACATGGTGACAAGTCGATTTCTATCATCATTGATTAGTCAGGTTCATGTGTTACAATTTCATATCATCATAAATACGTACCGTCTAGCTAAAATTCAAGATACTATGTCAATAAATTTTAAAGTATTTCTTAATTTTCTTACTGATAAAGTTTCTATAATGCACAGGAGAAAAATAGACACCTTTATATTTCACTTGACGACATCTGTTGGCCACATCAAGACTTCAGTCTTGACAAATTCTAATAGGAAAAGTGGAGTTCTGGGCTGATATACAAAGGGACAGGTTTCATGCGCACCAAGGCATGTGGTTCATTCTGGTGGAATCGCTTTTTGTGATCGATGCTGCTGATCACGAGAAACTGACCTGTAAGAACTGATAGTTCTTTTAGAGTATAAACATGAGAATATCATTGCTCTTTTAGGTCGTTGTAATGAAAAGCAAGAAAACATCATGGTATATGAGTATGCATCCAAAGGGAGTCTTGATAGGTGGTTGAAGTATGATGGACTTACATGGAAGAAACGGCTTGAAATATGCATTGATATTGCAAGGGGGTTGACTTTCCTTCATGGAACCAGTTGTGCAAAGCAAGAGGTGGTGATACATAGGGACATCAAAAGCAAAAACGTCTTACTACATGGTGATTGGAAAGCAAAAATTGCTCATTTTGGGTGTTCCTTAATATGTCCAATAAATCAGGAAATGAAACATGTTGTCAACAATGCTAAAGGCACACCAGGTTATTGTGACCCGCTATACACAACCACTGGGGTTTTAACCAAAGAATCTGACATTTATTCATTTGGTGTTCTTTTATTTGAGATGTTGTGCGGGAGACTTGTGACGGAACACAACAGTAGTAAAGCTCAAAATCAAGTCCATGCGGTTAGACGCCATTTTGAAGAGGGGAAACTCTCTGAGATGGTGTTTGAGGCTGCAAAGAAACAAATTGTGCCCGAATCATTGGTTACTTTCCAAAATATTGCCTATAAATGCACACTTGAAGAGAGAGCAAAACGACCAACAGCCAGTGATGTGCTAAAACAACTTAACAAAGCATTGGAGTTTCAAGTAAGCTTTTATATTATTACAAAAGTGACTCCCTTGCAATGCACATATGTAGTTGAAATGTAGTTATTTATCACAAGCATTATGTAGTCGCAAGTTATAAAGTTCAAGATGCATTATTTTGAGTGATCGATTGGGCGGGAAAAGTTTTTTGGCATGAATTTTAGGAGTTCTTTTTTAAGTCAGGAATCTGATCCCATCTTAGTTGCCAAAACTATTTTGGTGCTTATAAAAACAAGTTCTTCACATTAATCACAGTTTCTCTTCTTCATTAATTACTGTCATTCAGTTTTTTGCTTTCTGTTTACAGTCCTTATTCTGTTATGTTTCCAACTAAATATATAAGGTAAAAGGTATCATTCAATAGATGAAAAAAAGATAAACAAAAAAATTGTGGACGTTAACAAGCATTGTACAATATAAAATGGTGAATAATTTTTGGTAGTAAATTTTATAATGATCAAGAAGCCATTTTCCTTTGTACTTTATTTATTTGATTTTCCGCACTGAGAAATAAATGAAATATCACAAGTAAAATGAGTTGGAGTTTAAAGCATACACATGTGTGGTGTCTTTGTTGATGGGAATTTTAATTATTGAATTCGTATGCAGGTGGAAATTGAAATATGGGAACCCAAAATACCTAGAGATTTTGGAAAAATAATCCAAATGACATATTCACCTGAGAGTTATTATGCTATGAGCAATAAGGACATTTGCACATCCCTTCACAAAGGATTCTTGCTCCGAGAGAACAAGGCGGTAATTACTTAATTTGTGCTTTTTTGTGTTCTTATATAGTTGCCCCGAGAGAACAGACTGGGTAACCCACAATAGAATAGGGAGGACAAAACATTCGGGTGAAAGGAGTTTTGGCTAGGTACACGAATAAATGATGGTTTGGCGTGGGTCCTCACCACTTTGGAATGATTTTTCATTGAAATAATTAAAAACTCACAATGCTTTCGAAATAGTGATCTTTTGTCACTCGTGTTCTTTTCTATCTTCTACTAGTAAAAAATGAATCTTCTAGTATAACTTTATTTTAGTTCAAAGCCACAGTGGAGCTCCAACCCCTGGTGGCATCCCACTCCCCCCTAAGAACCCCACAACTCTCCCTCTTTCTCGGGCTTTTTTCACGACACCCTGAACACACACACACAATGTGTTTTCTCATAATTGTCAAATGATGGAAGTAAAATGGATGACACCCTAGCTAGTGTTGCATCGATATAGAAAAATAAAGATTGAGGAAAAACGAGTGTATTAATAAACCACTATCCTTAATGTTAGGCTATTACATGCAATTTATACTTTTATCTCTTAATATTACTGAAATTGGATTTGATTTGGATTGTATCATATTGAGTTTTCTCTTGGGGCTGACGGAAGAAGAGTTGAAGTAATATCAGCAACAGAGTTTCATTTCAAAAGCTACTTCGGGCCAGATAAGTGGATACCTACTCAGGAATCAAGGTTCGTGTTTTTTTTCTTTCATGTTTCTCTCTGTACGGTGGAGCTAGATGTAGTTATTGTTTGTATATAATTAGTGTAATCAAGAAAAGGATGTATTGATATGGTAAGATGAAAAGAATATAGAAGACCTATTTTTTAATAAAGAATTATCGCTAATGCTGGCAATAATCAAATGGCTTATAATTATTGTTGTAGGTTTGGACAAGTAGCATGGATAGCCGATAGTTCGATGATGTACCTGCAATTCAAGATAAAGGCTCATCTTTTATCACCGGGCGTTAATTATGGGGTTAATCTACTCTTCAAGTTTTCTGTTCAGAAAAAATCAATTAATCTATGGACCTTGACGTACATATAGGATAATAAATTTTTGCTGTTCACATTGCACATCATAAAGGGAGATGACGGATGGCTGATGAAGAATTTTTTCAGTTTAGAGTCTCGCAGAAGAAGCGATATGATTTGTCTTTCTATTGGGTTTATCTGGATTTAATTTATGGTCAAACCAGGTCGTCTATATTGAAGGGATTGAGTTTCGAGCCATTAACAATGCAAGTTTACATTCGCATTCTATATTTGTTCTTTCCTTTATTAATTTAGTGATTTGCAACAAGGGTAGATGCACTACATATTTTTTTTTATATTTCACATTAGAAGTTTATAACATATTGTCTTATAATTTCTGTACAGATGACACATGAAGAAATGGAGGAATTAAAGAGAGTTAGTATGGCTAATGTTCAACAATCACCAACCGACGAGGGTCATTGGAAAGTTAACATGGCCGAGGTGCAAGAATTACCTGCTAACGAGGGTGGCCACGTTTTTGGGATTGTACCTTGGTTATTGGAAAAATGTTGTGGTTAAATCATAAATGTGCCTCAAGTGGTGTTGAGAAAGTATGTCGAGGCAGAACAAAATACAGGTGATCATGAGTGGCATGGACGAATGAAAAATGTTAGTTAACAAGTAATTAAGGCTACCGCACGTTGCGGCTGACCATTTTAAATTGCGTGTATTTCTTATGTAAAAATAATAATTTTATTTACACATAACGTTTTTTTGTATTTAAGATCGTCTTTGCTGCGGTATTGATGCATGTATTTGTTCTAAATTTTCTTTGATAAATCGGACGCTTTATACACACAAACTTTTTTATTTTTTAATTCTTATATTTAGACAATTGTTATATTATTTTTGTAAATAACAGAAATTAACAATCAACTTACATGGACAAAACCCATGCATATATATAAGAAAAGTTCCTAGACATGCCCAAAACATGGACTGAAAAACGTCCCCAAAAATTATAACAATGCTATTGATTCCTCTTGAAAACTCAACGCCATTGTCCCAGCACCAAGTCTTCTTTACTTCAAAAAAATGTTTGCTCTTCCAAAGCCCAATAGTCTTTAAAATTTCAATAAGCCCAGATAAATCATAATTCCATAAACACTCCATATCTGTAGATGATCAGAAATGAGGAAAGTGGTCGATGTTGCTGATAGTTTTTTCTTCATACCTGCATGTTGATAATAACGTCATAATATTAGCAGATATGTAACTAAAAGCATGAACTACCGTGTGTGCTAATTATTGGCATGGACCGCAGGTGCTGTTTCCAAATAAACAAGTGGCTATACCCGCGCGCCGCTGCGGGACGATTAGCGGAGCGTGAAGTTTGAGGAAACTTAAAGTTTTATTCATAAAA
>BQNB010004596.1:60430-106838 GCA_026074375.1 Tanacetum coccineum | reverse complement strand
CTTCAAAAACAGTTAAACCAAACACCCCTTTAAATCCTGTTTTGATATTTTTAAACTGATTTAAGCTACAAATTGTAAAGACCAGATATTTAATAAGCTATACTAACAATATTAAGCAAATTTAAACAACCAAAAAGCAATCAAATAAGCTAAAACAAATTGTGCTAGTTTATAAGTTTAAAGTGACAGATTATAAGAAAACTTAAACAAATAATCTCTAAACTAAAAGCATGCATACATAAGCATCAAATAACATAAACAAGCATAAATAAGCAGCAATAAGCAAGAGATAAGCACAATAAGCAGTTGAATAGTAAATAAGATAAAAATGGAAAAATGAAGAACTTACAAAACCCTTGCTTAAACAGGGCAAACAATGCTCAAAAGAGCTTATCTATAAGCTCTAGCTTATCAAAGATAAGCTAGTGACAGCAATAAGCCCTTCCCTTTTTGGCTTATCTTCCATTTGAGCTTTTTGAGTGATTTTTGATGAAATAAGCTTAAACCTTACAAACTATGAAAGAGTTTTGTAAGTCTTAAGTAAAGAGCTTAAGAATGTTATAAAAAGAGCTTTTGTGAGCTTATAAAACAGTTTTAAATCATCAAACACTTTAACTTAAAAACGGGATAAAACATAAAAACTTCAATCTTTCATTAAACTTAAAATCAGTACAAGGCTTTTAAGAAAACAATACAATAAGTTAAAAAGACTTAAATTATAAGCTGAAAAAAAAACTAAAAACTACTCCCCCAAAGGCTTACAAATGAGCCTATTTATACTAAGCAAAAGAAGATTCTAGGACTTGTGCTTTCTTTATGAGCCTATTTGTTGTGTGAGAGTCTTCAAAGAGCAATCTTGGCCATTGAAATTGAGTAGTCCCCAAGTCTTATGATCTTAGCCATTGATCTCTTGCCTTGTTCCTTGGACGAATAGGAATGCTAAGGATTGCCAAGGTGGATTTTGGTGGGATAAGATGTTGGTCGACATAGGGGAGAAGAAAGGGGGATAGTGTCTTGTCTGGTAGTGAGGATAGGACACAACCTGGAAGATGTATAGTGTTCGTGCATTATTTAAAGGTTTTAGAAAAGGCAAGAATGGTCCCTGAGGGTGTGATATGTTATTGCAATCATAGTCCTTGAGTGGTGCAACTTTGGTCCTTGAGGTTTGTAAATGGTTTGCACCAATAGTCCTTTTAAGGACAAACAAAGTTAACTTTAAAAGGGTTTTGGGGTAAACGGTTTGTTATAAAGGGGAATTGGGCCTAGGATTTGGGTCGGGTGT
This sequence comes from Tanacetum coccineum, assembly GCA_026074375.1. Lineage (NCBI taxonomy): Eukaryota > Viridiplantae > Streptophyta > Magnoliopsida > Asterales > Asteraceae > Tanacetum > Tanacetum coccineum. The sequence goes on along the minus strand of BQNB010004596.1, from coordinate 105,556 downwards.
TATAAAAAAGGGACTTGGGTTTTTTGGAGTTTATAATGTTTGTAACATATAAGTGGGCTGACTTGGGCCCACTAGGTGGGTACGGGTGGGCCCACTTTTGACAATTTAGGTTTTCGGGTTGGGCGGGGCGGGGGGGTGGCCACGGGGGGGGGGCCCCCCCTCCCCCCGGGGCACCCCCCGCCCAGCCCGGGGGGGGGGGGGGGCCCCCACCGGGGGGGGGGCCACTGGTGGGTCGGGTGGGCCCACTTTTGGCAATTTAGGTTTTCGGGTTTGGTTTTCGATGCTTTTTCTAATGCCACTTCTCGGGGTTGACTTTGACTTTGACTTTTTAACTTCTCATGGTCTTTCCGTTCTCGTGCTCGGTTTTGTCGTTTTTGGCTTTGATTTTGTCCTTTTCTTAGATATCCGTTTCTTGCACAATACAAATACAAAACATACAAATACAATGTATTTTTGGTACGTTTTTGGTCGTTTAAGTCTGTTTTTAATGGTCAAAGGTATGTGTAATTAAACATACCAAGTCATTGGAAATGGTATTGATGTTTCTGATTGGGACAGTACTAAAGGTTAATAATACTGCAGTTTCATCTGATATCGTACAAAGAAGAGAGTTAGTACTGCTAGTTACACCTGATATCGAACAAAACACACACATGAAGTTTTTGGTATTGGTTTCAATGTTCTTAAAAGTTTCAAAGGCTCGTATAGGTATTTATTTGAATTAATTGATTACGAAGATGGTTATTTATCACTTATTTGACAGTGAAGTAGAATTATTTGGGTTTGTGTTCTTATCATATCTCAAATGGCTTACAACATTTTTAGGTAACTTATTCCTGCTTAGAAACGATGTGACAAAGACTTGACAAATCTAGCAAATGTGTGTGATCTAACTTATGGTGCTTAATGCTCACATTTGCTATCAATTTGGTCTGGTGTCTCATAGAAGATGAGGATTATTGTCAAGAGGTTGCGATCTACTTATCATAGATTTATTTTTAAGTTTGACGTGACGTGATAGTCAAGATATGGACACACGGTTTTGAGGTTATTATACTTCTACATCAAGTTTGTTATACTTAGTTTTCTTCATCAGTAATCATTACAGAGAGCCTACAGAATTGAAGATGCTCATGTACTATTTCAAGGGAAGGTCATTACTGCTGCTAGTCATTGTTAATACTGCTAGCTTACACTTTCTACTGCTTGAGTTCATTATTTATATTGAACTTCATGAAGGGTAATTTGAGTTAGTAGAAAGCTTGGATTAAAAGTCTTGATATATGATGTGTGGTTGTAAGATCAAAGTTGCATACAGTCCCCTATTAGATGAAGACAAAAAGGGGAAGATGATTATATGAAGAGCAACTTATAGATCCTGTGGTAGCTTGGCATGGAGAGTTTGGCATGGAGAGTTTAACTTAAGGGGAAGATCTTAAGTTAAGGGGAAGCAGTTAGCAGTTTACAAAGAAAGTTTTGTTTCATTCAAGGAGATGATTACATCTCAACTTCAGGGGAAGCTTTGGATTTATGATGATGTTCGTACACGAATTTGTTTTTTTGTCATCATCAAATAGAGGAAGATTGTTGGGATTCTTTATTTGATGAGATAAAATAAATAAAAAAATGAAACATACGGACTAAATCTAGCATATTAGCTGGTGGAGAATTATAAAGATTTGGTCAAAGATTTACAAAATAAAGATAAGAAAGTTTTTAATTTAGTCTTATTAGTTTCCATTATTCATAATTGATTTTCTTCCTTTGTAAGTCATGATCTCTCCCTATATAAAGAGATCATAGACAAATTTTTTAGATTTAGCAAAGTCGACTGATGAGAGTCGAATAGTAAAAGGTGTGTGTGTGTATACCATAGTTAGATAGTTAGTTGGTGTAGCACCAAGATTGTGTTTGGGGAAAGAGGGAAACTGTTATGGAATAAAACCTATGTTAAACTCATTGTTTTATTGTTATATTCCATGGATATTATTAATCTTTTATGTTTATAACACCCTAGATGAGATTCTAACCTTCTGAGCTTAAACGATCTTAGAGTCTATCAGATTATTTAGACTTCTCAATTGGTATCAAAGCTTGGAGCTCTTTGATCTAGGATCTACAAGGTTTGTTGATGTCGTACTATGAAGGAAAAAGAAGGTATGATTTTTTGTTTTGGAAGTTATGGGCGATTTTGGTGATTTTAAGGTTTTTGCCGGGGCACTTTTAAAAGAGTTCGTATCTTATACTTAAAAAAGAAGCAGATGCTTTATTATTTGTGGTCGAATAAGAAAAAGTGTCGCTAAAAAGCGTCGTCTGGATACTTAAAAAATATCCTTAAACAGTTTATTGTGTATTACTGTTGTCACGATTAATGCAAGTAGTTGATTATTGAAGCTTGGAGATTAGTATTTGGCTTGTTACTACTACTTGGGGTTCAACGATATTACTGCTAGCATTACGTTTATACTGCTAGTTGGATTTTAGTACTGCTTGGTTTAAGGGGAAGAATTAGTACTGTTGGCTATCGATGTTTGTACTGCTAGCATATAGCAGTTAATACTGCTAGGCTTCTTTTGAAATTAATATTGCTTGGATAGTTTATGCTGCTAGTAACCGTTTATGCTGGCATTAAGCAGTTTCTAGTGTTAGGTTGATGACTACAGTTACAACTGCTCGGATTTAAAGAGTTTCTACTGCTAGCATTAAAGGAAAGTTAATACTGCTGCGTGAATACTTTGTACTGCTACAAATAAAGTTAATATTGTTAGCTTTATGTTAATACTGCTGCGTAGTACTGCTAGTATCATCAGATATCGGACAAGACATGGATTTTTGTTCTCGGATGTTAAAGAAATCTCAAACAGATAACACACACAGAAGATTTTGGTTTTTGGTTTTAATGTTCTTAAAAGTTTAAAGGCTCGTAATTTATTAGATTAATTGATTACGAATATGGTTATTTATCACTTATTTGGAGTTGAAGTGGGGTTTCACAGGTTTGTGTTCTTATCATATCTCAAATGGCTTACAACATTTGGAGGTAACTTGTTTGTGTTTTCAATGTTGTGACGAAGACTTGACGAATCTAGCAAAGGTGTGTGATCTACAAACTTATGGTGCTTAATGCTCACATTTGCTATCACTTTGGTTATGTGTCTCATAGAAGATGAAGATTTTGTCAAGAGGTTGCGATCTACTTATACTTTGGTCTTGGTATGAGTTTGACGTCACGTGGATAGTACAAGCGAGATTATAAGACATCAAGTTAAGTTATTCTACTTCAGCATCACGTTCGTATATACTTAGTTTTCTTATCAGTATCATTACATAGAGATCTACATAATTTGAAGATTCAAGAAATGGGTTAACTTAATGTTTCAGGGTAGGAAGCTTAATGTTAAAATGTTTAACCTTATTACATGTGACTTAAGGTGAAGGTTTTTATAATGTAGTCATTATTTACTACTGCTAGTGAGAGTTTTTGTACTACTCAAGTTTATTTTTCTAATTGTGCTTAATGGTGGGTAATTGAGAAGTTAGTAAGGCTTGGATTAGAAATGTGAATTTTTGTTTGTAGTAGGCAAGATAACGTTGCTTGACATTCATAAGTCCCCTAATTTGATTACTGACAAAAAGGATGAAGATTTACAAAGACGACGTGCAACTTACAAATCCTTGGTGGATTGCATGGATTACTTATTCTTTCATATATATATATATATTAGCTTCAGGGAGTTCGTGGTTTTATTTTGGTTTTGTCATTATAAACTTGGGGAAGATTTTGAGAATTATATTTGAGTTGATAAGACAAAACATATGAAAAGATGAAGGATGAAACAGACAAAGGAGGAATTCTTCAAAAGATGGAAGATTACAAAGATTTCCTAGAAGATAATTATAAAAGTTAGGAAGATTTAGTTGTTTCCTAATACTTATCTTTGTAAAAACTAATATCTCTGTATATAAAGAGATTAGGTCGTATAGTTTTTCTATGTGTGTCAAGATGTGGGACTTCAGGAAAGTGTGTATGTGTTTTTTAGGCATCAAGTCATTATAGACGCTTAGGGTTTGGTTGTTTAGCCCCAAGGATCTTTGATTCCTTGTTATCGTTTTAGATGAACACGTTTTACCATTGATCAAGGTAGAATGAGGCTTATTGTAGTATGTAATCATAGTGAAGATAATGAGAAAAACTTATTAGAGTAACATTGTATTTGTGCTAATTCCGCTATTCCATATGTTTATTGTTCAATTGCTATTTGACCTAGATTAAATCATTCAAGTTTAGGGAAGAAGATGTTAACAGGTACAATTGGCCTTGTTTAGATCCTTGGTGTGGCCAATGGTACATAGGAAATATACCTTAAGGGGAAGTTTTGTTTCCTACATGGAGATGATTACATCTTAAACTTCAGGGGAAGCTTTGTCTTTATGATGAAAGTTGTTACATGACTTTGTTTTTTGTCATCTCTCATGGCCCATGATATACCTCTCTCAGGAGGTTCACACACCTGGAAGGATTTGAGGGCTCAGCAAGAAACTTAATGAATTGATGGAATTATGTACCTATTATCTGAAAAGTCACCCGCTTAGAGGACGATTCATTCTCAAACCTACTAGAAGCTTTATGGTAAGGTCTTCTACAAAGTGGTAAGAAGGACAAACAATTGGAAGCCAAGCTAAAATCTACCACAGAAAGGAATAAAGGCAGGATGGTAATTTTTGATGATGATGATGGAATCTGGGTTTTAGGGAGGATACTTCCAAAACGTGACTGAGGATGACAGGACAAATATATGGAAGAATTTTGGAGATTGATTTGAATCAGACTTGATAATTATCTTCAAAGGAGGAGTATAACAGAGGAAATTGCTTAGGTAAAGGATTCACATTGCACAGTTACTCCTACAAACGTTACAACAAGGTGAAAGAAACAATCAAGAGAGTTCTGAAGCTCAATTAAGTGTTCTCAGTGCAGCCAAGATCCTTGCAGATGCATCCAAAGAAAGAGTAAAGATTTATACTAGAAGAAGAAGTACTAACAGTTCAAGAGATAGTAATGCTAGAGGTCTTTTTAGTACTGCTGAGGAAGTTCAAGGTAAAAAACAGATTAGTACTAATGAAAAGGTAGCTCAGAAGCTAAATGATGAAGAAATGGCAAGACCTGCAGCAAGAGAAAAACATGAAAGGATTGATTTTGAAAAAGCCTTAGAGTTACAAAAATAGTTGGATAAAAGGGAAGAAACTGATAATATTGACTGGAATATTGTTGCTGAACAAGTTCAAGAAAGACAATCAAATACTATAAAAAGATATCAAACTCTCAAGAAGAAACCAGTATCAGTAGCTCAAGCAAGGAAGAATATGATGATTTATTTGAAGAATATGGCTGGATACAAGATGGGTTACTTCAAAGGAATGAGCTATGATGAGATCAGACCCATATTTGAAGAGGAGTATAATAAGATACAAACTTTGTTTAAGAAGGATACAGAAGTTGAAAAGACAAAGACAAAGAGAATTGCAGAAGAGACACTACTTCAAGAGAGTTTCAAGAAGTTAAGGACAGCTGAAGCTTTAAGGTCAGAACCTATTCAAGAACAACCAACTGAAGAACCAAAAGAATTATCTGAATAAGAACTTAAGAAGATGTTGGAGATAGCTCCAGTAGAAGAAATTAAGGCAGAAGCTTTACAAGTAAAATATCCTATCATAGACTAGGAAATTCATATTGAAGGATCAAGAAAATATTGGAAGATTATCAGGGTCAGAAACATCACAGAGGCATATCAAGTCTTTGAAGATATGCTCAAAGGATTTGATAGAGAAGACCTTGTTACATTATGGAGTTTAGTTAAAGAAAGATTTAGATCAGCAGAACCTACTGAAGATAAGGAAAGAGCTTTATGGGTTGAACTGAAGAGGTTGTTTGAACCAGATAAAGATGATGTGCTGTGGAAGCTACAAAGATATATGTATGATCCTTTGACATGGAGACTGTATGGTACATGTGGAGTACATCATGTATCTTCAACAAGAGGACATGACATCTATATGTTAATAGAAAAGGATTATCCATTGTCAACTGCAGTTATGAATTTGATGCTAAGTAGAAGGCTGCAAGTAGAAGAAGATAGTGAGATGGCGAGAGATCTAATTATGAAGATCTTCATAGAAGCTAACAAACCAAGAAGCTGAAGTGTTTGGAAGAATCCTCTCGAAGCCAAAAAGTTTTAATTCAAGAAACTTGATGATTTGGAGATAAATCACAAGTTTAGGGGAAGAAGATGTTAACAGGTACAATTGGCAACTTGTAGATCCTTGGTGTGGCATGGTACAAAGGAAATCTACTTAAGGGGAAGTTTTGTTTCATTCAGGGAGATGATTACATCTCAACTTCAGGGGAAGCTTTGGCTTTATGATGAAGTTCGTACACGACTTTGTTTGTTTTGTCATCATCAAATAGGGGAAGATAGATCCTAGATCATGAGCCACGAGGCTCTGATACCACTTGTTGATCCCTTTTTAACATATCTTTGATTAGCTTGTTAAAGCTTTGGTTGTCTTAGATAGATCTAAAACAATTATGATAGAAACCTTGAGTAATATATAAAGATTATGCGGAATCAAATCTTTATACACTAGTAGAACAATAAAGCAATGTAACAGTAACACAAGATCTTTCTCTTAACTCATAATATATTGAATGATTCACAAAACAACTATATGCTTTTCCTAATAGCTATGACTTTTCTGGATACATAAAACTATGTGTCTATAATCTCTTTATATAGAGAGATCATGACTTACAAAGGAAGTTAACATAAAGATATAAAGATAAATCTCTTAAACATTTAAGTTTATCTTCTGAATCTTCTATCTTCTTAAGGAGATCTTCATCTTTTGATATCTTTGACAAAATCTTCTATAATTCTCCATCAGCTTGTAGAATTCCAATTTGCTAGATTTAGTCCTTATGTTTCATTCTTTTATTTATTTTGTCTCATCAAATCTAGAATCCTAACAACACGTGATTCTGGTGTTATAGTATTTTGTTATGAAAAATGTAAATCACATGTGATATGCTCCTTTTTGTTGTAGACTAAATCAAATAAGACTATATTGATATAAAAAAGAGCAAATCACAAATAATTCTGGTGTTGTATTGTTTTTGTTTTGAGAAATTATAAATAACATGTCTCTTTGTTGTTATAGACTCAACCAAATTTGAATGCATTTTGATCTATAAAGAAGTAAATCACATGTGATTCAGTTGTTTGATTATCCTAAATCACATGTGATTAAGTTGTTTGATATACATAATGGTTTAAAATCATGTTGTAATATGGTACTATGTGTTGTATTTGCAGATGCTGAAGAAATTGTATTTAAAAATTCATCACGGGCTTGAGACAAATACGGAGTGAAAGGAAGATGATGGAAGAATGAAAGAAAAATCACTTGAAGTTAAAGTGGAGCCGAAAAAGAAATGTCAACATCGTCGAAAAAGACTAATTTGCAAACCAAAAAATCTTGTTCGTTAAACTCAAAGGCAAAGAGAAATATGACATTGAATGGTGTTTAAAAACTTTTGTTTTAAATTTACTTTTACAGTTTCATTATATTATTTTACACATTGTAAACTGAATATATGGAATTTTCTTTTACTTGAATAAATTCAATTATCTTGTTATTGAATGTTATATTCTTTGTTATTTATATTATGTTTGAATTTTAGACACAACACAATACTCAAAATTCAAATGAATATACAGAATACAAACCATGTGATGTGTAATAAACATATTATAAACTCAAGTATAAAGTACTGCAAATCACATATAATTCATGTGTAAATCACATGTGATTTGTCTCAACAACATGTATATTACCTGTATGAATAAGTAAGAAACTAAAACAGTTATAATAACAAACTTGTTCCATTGAATACATTTTAAGATGCAACTTTCAATACTTCACAAAAAAATAACTAGAAACATCTACATAATACAAACTGTTAATTGAATATATGGAATTCTCTATTACTTGAATACATTCTCTCTTGTTATTGAATGCTATATTCTTTTTTATTTATATTATGTTTGAATTTAAGACACAAAACAATACTCAAAATTTATAAAAATGTACAGAATACAACCCATCTAATGTGTAATAAACATATTATAAATTCAAGTATAAAAGTACTGCAAAAGAAATGTAATTTGTGGGTAAATCACATGTGATTCATGTATGAATGTGATAACCGGTAAACTTTTCCTGGGTCTTAGTAATTTAAAATACTATAATTATATCGGTGTCTTTCGATTTTGTTAGTTTTCTTGGAGAAAGCTGAAAAGTTGACTCCAGTTGACTTATTTTGCGTGAAACGGTTACGGTTTAACCGGGTGTTGAGAGAGTCTTGAGTTTCGTAAGTGAATCACTTTTGATTCATCTTTCTGTATCGGAGTGTTTATGTTGTCATCTTAATGCTTTCCGAAAAGTTTTCCCGTGTCCCGCGAAAATCGTCACGCAGCGCGTACCCGCACGACAGTTAATTTGAGAACGAGTTTAATAATCTTGGGTGAATTTAACGAACTTAATTGATAAGTGATTTCGTAATTTGAAGTAACGTTCGTTTATAACGTAAACCATTGAGGTGTGATTTCAAAGTTATCAGAAAACGGGTGTTTTTGTGAAATTTAATTAAAGATCGTAACGATCGTGAAAGTGAAATTTTTGAACGAGTCCAAGATGGCAAATCATATTTTGAAATCGAGAAACTTTTAAACTTGTGAGTAGGATGTCGGTTAAGTTTAAACTAAACTCGTATTTGGTCTCGACACGTCCGTTAATGTTCAAATTAATTTTGGGAAGTTTAAGAGGGAATGTAATTAATCTAGGTTCTTGAAAAGTGTTTTTTATAATTCTATTTAGAAATACTAAGGAATTCGGTATGGTACGTTTTAAATTGATGAACTTTGAGTTTTAAGTGAACCCGACACAAACCGGAGAACTCCCGAGACCCCTAGGATGCTTGGCCGGCCTATCAGGGACAAGGAGACACATTTTTAGCTTCATGATCTTTTGTGGGTACAAGGTTTGTTTTATTAAGTTTGTTTGCATCCAAAACACACATTCCTCATTTCTTTGATATCAAAAAAACACACATTGTTTTCTCCCTTTCCTTGTGCTCGTCCGATTTTACAAAACACACAAACACATACATTTTTGTTAAACTTGAATCAAGAACTTGAAGGTGTAGAAGTCTTGGGTTGATTCTAGTATTTGGGTTATTGATTAAACTATGTTTGGGTAGTCGGTTCGCATTGCTTCTCGCTTTTCAAAACCATCTTGGTAAGTTCGCTAAATTTTATTTAAACTTGTACTTTTTAGTGTCTAATAATACATAGAAGCTAGTTGTACGGTGCGTTTGTTAAAAATGGAACACGAAAAATTTAAAATGAAAGGAAAAGGGTGCGTTTGGTTGACGTGAACAAAAAGGGAAGAGAACAAAAATGATCACTTTTATATCATGGTTGTGAAGGTAAAATAACTTTTGTGTCAAGAGCTTATTTCGACTTATTTTGAATCATAGCTTAAAAATAATCTCATTTAGGGCTTATTTGTGTTTTGGGCTTTTGTGTGGTCACGACCCAACGAAAAGAGAAAAGGAAAGGAAAAGGTTATTGGGCTTGGCCCATTTGGTCTAGTTTAGGCTTATTTGCCATTCGGCTTATTTGGCATTCGGCTTATTTGGATTTTGGCTTATTAAGCTTTGGCTTATTTGATTTGGCGTATTAAGTTTTGGCTTATATGGTCTTGGCTTATTCGGTCTTGGCTTATTTTGTATTCGGCTTATATTTGGCTTATGGCTATATTGATTTCGGCTTACGTTTGATCTAGGGGTGTTCATGGTCCTAGAACCGGATCGAACCGTCCCGGAACCGCAAGAACCGAGAACCAAAAATTAGGAAAATGTGGAACCGAGAACCGTCCCAAGTTCTTCGGTTCGGTTCCGGGACGGTTCAGGTTCCGGTACGGGAATTTTCAGTAATTCCTGACAATAACCATTGTGTTTAAAACAATCATTTTTTTATTTTTGAATCATTCATAACGGACATACTATAACAATACAAACACACATAAAAGAATCTTTAACAATGCAAATCGTTCCAATAATTCAATAGTTCAAAATAATTTAAACAAGAACACAAAATGTAAAAAATATATGTTTATAATTGTTCAAAAGTATCAAGAACATTATTTTACCGGGGAACTCCCCTTTACCTAAAAAAATATCAAGAACACGCATTTGTGTTCTAGTAGTTCAAAATAAAGTATCAAGAACACGCATTTGTGTTTCAAACCTTGAATTTTTTACATAATGAGTAGTGTTTTATTTTTTATTTTCTTAAAAAGCTACATGCTCTACATAATGTCACAAACAAACCCTATAAAAATTCATATTTTTCAAAAGAACGGTTCCGTCCCGAACCGTCCCGGGAACCAAAAATTTAGAATTTTAGGAACCAAGAACCGGACCATGGTTCTAATATACGGTTCGGTTCATGTACGGTTCCGGTACGGTTCCTGTACGGTTCCGGTACGGTTCCTCGGTTCTTTTGGACACCCCTATGTTTAATCGTCCAACCCCGTTTATTTGAATGTGTTATAATTGTCATCTTTTTGAGGTGTTATTGATCGTGTAAAACTAATCTTAGATTGTTTACTTGACGATAATGGCACAACAGCAGCGTGCAAGAGAAGTACATGAAAGATGATGAAGTTTTTGATTCTGATGAGGAATTAAACAATAATGAATATGGGTGAGTAATTCCTTCATTCCCAAATTCTTCCATTTTTCCTGAAGATGCCATTGTCAATGCTCATATTATATGATTTCCTTCTCCTTTATGAACACAGGAACTCTTCAGCAGTTGAAGCGAACTCCAACTCTTTAAGCAGAACATAAATGAGCATTTATAACAAACAAGTCGGAGGCTAATGTTGACCAAGTATGAGACGATGTAGGTGATAAAAAATGGAACTGAAATATGAAATTGAATTTTTTTTTGTAGAACGGCGATTATGTTGGATATGTGTTACGGATTGTACAACATTACTCTAGCATCTTTTGTCAGTACTGTATATAAGATAACTCCAATGTTAATAAGAATATCTTGTGCATTCTGCACATGTTGATGTGATTATGTTTGCTCGAACCTAAAATTTGACGGTCACCTGTTCTTGACGACTCTCTCAGTGGACAGTGATTTGTCAAATTATTGTTTGTCTCCTAAGTTGCAGCAATTACTATCATAACCTTGCAAATTTTGATTTTGGAAAATATATAAACTTTTTTTTTTATCAGACACTTTTCCAGTTAGTCAATATGGCTTTTGTAAAGCATTTACCGCAGAAACTACACCCAAAGTTTAAGTTCTACTAAACAAAGCAAATGGAATGTATGCCAACATTAGTGTCGATAGTTGACATTATAATTCATCAAGAAGTTTACGTCTAGTAGGCATTTCAATTCTATTGTCTCATTTAACCAAACAATGCAATGTTACCAACCCAAACTGCTTCAGCGACGCGTCCCATAAAAATGTAGTTAAACCATGGAACCAGACCACAGCAAAATTGACAGATTCAGATTGGTTCAAAAGCTTCTGCAAGTCAGTTTGATCCACAGATATCAAACCAAACCAAATCACATAAACTCACCAATAAAGACCACTCTCCATCTTGTATAGATTAACAACATATTTGCCTGCTCAACTAGGCAATTTTTATATACCAAAATTTGGTTACACTAAAGCCTTATGAAAACTAGATGTTCTTTTGTAAGTAAATAATTTATACATAAGCTTTTACAGGAATACAACCAATAACAATCATCTGCACACCTGTATGCAAAATGACATTTGTGATCACTTCCTTGCAATTTGAAATGGTAAAAACATCCCATCTTTTATCATACTTTCCTTCCAATTTTCCAGTATACCGTCTGCAGATGGTATATTTTTTCTCTTCGTTTCATCCATTTCTCCAAACTCACCATCCAAGAAATCGTCCTCTGAATCATAATCGTCATCCGACCGCTGATTATTGGTCAACTTTGACCTTTCATCACTAAAATTTTCAACACATTCATCTAATGATAACTCATCAGCAAAATGTTCCATTATGCTGTGTAGTTTCTGTCCTTCAACATCAGTAGGAGACTCAAAATTAGACTCGTTTGAGGTGTTACTGTCTGAGCTTGTTTGATATGAGTTGTTTGACTTTGACCCACAAAGGGATTGCAATAGTCTTGATAACTTATAGGCCGAAGCTTCCATTGCTACATCATGAGTGCCAATTTGGTCAAAAAGTTTTCTCAAATGGGTCCGCGTGATTTTACCTTTGTACTCCTCAAACAATCCCCTCCATTCCTTTTCTCGAACCTGGAAAGGGGCATGAGCCATACTGTTAAGAATGGTCAAAGCTCGGTCATAATCATCTTGGATCATAGATCGGCATATGATCTCAACAAAGAATGATGATGGAGGTATTTCACCCGCTTCCAGCATTACATCAAACGCATGCTCCAGTAAATGGGTCTGACATATACGTAAACATAAGTTCCATATTTAGTATGTTTTGACTACAAAAGTTAAAATTATAAAATTAACAGAAAATTATGCCAGAAACCATGTACCTTTCCAGCCCGGGATGCTTCAACAAGCAAAAACGAGTGTTTATTTTGATCAAGTTGATACCCAGAATATACCATTTCTTTATAAATATAATCGAAATATTCCCATTGATGGGCGCTTGCGGATACTCTAAGCATTTCACCATAAGTGTATGCATCCGGACTAACAAAAGGACCATCACGACCCAAGCTAACATTATGACCATTAGATTTCTTTGTATCCTCAAATAGCTCCTTGGCTTCAAAAAACATATCGTTCCGCCCGTAAACTTTCAGCATGGCGTTTATAATGCCAATGTCAGGAGAACAATACTCCTTACTGATATCAAATATCCGTATACAATTACCAATATGCCCTCCATCCATGGAAGACAAAATCATACCCGTGAAGGTAACTACCAAAGGTCTCGTTAATGGAAGTCTTTTCATCTTCTTAATCTGTATTTGGAGTCGTATATCATCTTATCGAGATAAATTTAAAGCCACGTTGCTATCCAAAACTATAATTAGCTGACCTTATTATGATTTACTGATTAACGGTCATAATAATCAGATATGGCGAAACAGGTAAAAAAGTTGCTATAAGAAAACTGATTATTGAAATAAACATAGAATTATCTCACCGTCCATAGGTTTACTTAACTAAATATATTTGTTTATGATTTTTAAGTCCCAAATGAAAAAGGTACCTCCAACATAGCTTCTTCCCACATCCCATTATAGCACAGACAAAAGGCTAGCTCGCAATATACAGAAGCAGCACCAACAACACCCTTCCGTTCCATGTCCCTGACTGCTTCAACTGCTTCATCGACTTTACCTTCTTTCGAGAAGGCCTTCACAAGAACTAACCAATCACCCCGAAAAAAACATGCTTAAAGTAGCCTTCATCAACATGCAATAGTCATGACACATTCAAATGAAAGCTAAAGTACCTTTATACGTAAGTGCTTTGGGAGGATTACCGCTCTTCTTCATCTTCTCAAAGTACTCATGAACGAGCTCATACTTCCCGGATGCCATCATCACCTTTATCAGCCAGTTACTGTTAGACCATTTTTTTTACGGCAAAACTATCCTTGACCTAAGATTAACCTAATACTGTTAGTACCTCCATTGCAAGTCCGTAAGTAGCTCCACTGGGTTGCAAACCACTTTTTCTCAACTCATCAAACACCCATGACACTCCCTTCCAATCTCCCGACAATGTACAAGCATTTAGCACCTGCCAAGAAATTTATAAAATCGACCCTTAGCCCGTATAAAAGATAACAAGTGCTACAATATGTAATATAACTTTTCTTAACTTTTTTCTTACAGCGTTATATACGACCAAGTCTGGCTGGAGAACTGGATCCCAGTTTTTTCGCCTAGCTTTCCTGATAATCTTTGAAGGTTCTTGCTTCATGCAATCGATTATGTTCACTAGTTCTTTCAAAAGACCAGATTGACCAAGTGCAATTGCAATGCAGTGGTATGCAGCCATATCGGGGTAGATGTGGAAATCAGCCTACATTAGTTTGAAGTGAGATTTCATCCCATAAGATTAAAAAAAACTTTTGTACATAACTAACAAGTTATTTTATAATTACTCGCATCATATTAAAGACTTGAAGGGCTTCATGGGGTCTTCTAGCTTTTCCCAAAACTGACAAAAGTTTCGTGTACACAAACCTATAGATAAATAAATAAAACACAATCAAATATGTAACCACAATGTCTATGACATGTGCCATGAAAACCAAAGACGTGTTTGGATGTGCATCTAAACTGAAGTCGAGATAAACTAGTCATAAATGTTTGCATAAAAGTGGTGATAATTCGAAATCTTTAAAGAAGAAAACGTCACCTGCTCTTGAAGAGCTTATGTTCTTTAGAGTTGTAGGCCCACTTTACAACAGAAAAAGCATGCCTCCATTGGCCTTTTTCCCCTAATCCACCCACAATTTTTAACAATTGATCTTCCGTAAACTGCAATTCGGACTGTTTCATCATCCTAGCAAACTTCCAGTTCTTCATACTTGGCTCTGTACCACTAAGCCTATGCAACATACAAAATAACCAAGATATTATAAGAAAGCTAATATTTGTTAGAAGTGTAACAGTAGCCACATCCAACACCTTTTATAACTTTCACTATGGCTAAAAGATACAAAATGAGATAAATTTGCATTTGCTTATCATCATACATATTATCACACATGTAACCTAAATGCTCTTATATATGCACACAATGACCCAAACTTTTTTGTATTGCATACGCTATCCCAGCTGTAACAAAACAGGTTGCTGGGATAGTGTATGTATGTGCAGCATGTGCTTGTGTTGTTTGAACTTGTGCTAATATGATAATCACTTTTTTGAGTGTTTGACAAATTTCTATCTATTTCAGAGATTTGCTTGTAAATTCATCCCTATTACCTAAACAATCACACAATCAGAATCGGTTTTGTTATGGTGAGGGAGTGCAGAGTGCTAACTACGAAGCATTGCAAAAAAAGTGCTAATTTGCTTATTGCATTGTTTTACATCAGCTACGATTCTAAACACTAAACATATAAGCACTTTATCTTAAGCAATCCCAAACTATTTATTTCCTAGATAATAGATAACCATAAACCAAAAATATCTACACTTTAAAAGCGCAATAGAAACGCAATACCTATCAACAAGAAACCGAATGGCTTCAGCGTCACTAACTTTCCTCTTTTTACTTGGCACAAAATCCTCCTTGTTATCCACATTATTCTGAAACTCAATATCATCTTCCAAAATCCACTTAAACTTATCCCTTTCCTTTTCGATAAACTCGCTCAGCTCATCCAAAAACTCATATTTTAAAACACCCCCTCCAACAACCTCCTTATTACAATTAGCATACTCCATCATTTCACTTCTTTCCAATCTCTCCCATGGCTTACCAACCAATGAAACAGCAACATCCTTTTCATCTTTTGTTGTTGCTTTAAGTATTGCTTTGTTGAATGTTTTAAACTCAGTTTTTAAGGTTTCAAAGGTGACTTGTTCATGGTCTTGGTTTTCTTGTTCATGTTCTTTTAAGGTTTCTTGTTGTTTTTTAAGGTGGCGGTTGGTTTTTTGGATGTGTTTTTTGTTAAGGGTATGGATGAGTTTAGGAGTTGGTGTGATGTTGTGTTTTTTAAGGATGTTTTGTTGGTTGTTTGGAATTGTGGGTGGTCGTGGGGGTCTGCTTAATCTTAAAGACTCCATTGTTGTTTCAAAGGTTAAGGTTTAAGCTCATCTGGAAGTGGGAGTTGCAGAAATGTTTTTGGGGGCGAGGTTTTATGTTGGGTCTTATTTGTGAAAAGACCATTTTACCCTTTTGGTTTTTTTTTAATTTTTCTACACCCACACCACAACAACAACCATACCCAATCCCGCCAAAGCGAGATCCTACGACCCACACCTTATATCACATATGTCTTCCTGAACCCACAACGTCTTGATTAATTGGTCACTCGCATTCGCATATGTCTTCGTCAAAGGCTTTTGGTCCTTTCCGGCTTTAATTCAAGTACATCGGCTTACATGTCTCTCTTAAAGAGAATAATATGTGGAAAACAGTGTTACGAGTTACGACTAACTTAGCAGCCCACTAAGGAGAGTTTCCGCACGCTTGGAGACCATTTTCTTACAAATCGTATTCTCCCGTACAAGATGAGTTATGCACATTCACCCTAAAGTTATTACATATGAAGTTTGAACTTGGATGTCCATCTATGAATACCAAACAATCACACCACTTTATTTTACGGGGTAATTCTTTTAAAAAAGAAAAACAACCACACCACTAAAATGCACTTTTGGGTTGTGTTGGTTAGCAATGTGATAAAAGTGCTTGTTGAATACTACTATAATAAACAATTTAGGCCAAATAATTCAAGGGGACATGATCCCTTTGGCCATTTTTTTTAGAGCAATGCTATATTGACAAAAAATTTACAAATATATACTCACAAAATGACTTGTCATGTGAAGTTGTCTAATCATTTTACATCATAATTTTTCTGTATTCTTTTTTACCTACCATAATTAGTTGCCAAAACATTGTGTGAATTTTATTTTGTAAACATTTTATGGATATAACATTTTCGTAGAATAGACAATTAATAATGGTTGATATATAAAAATAGACAATTAATAATGACAAATGGAAATAGAAAAGTGAACATTTAATTAGTATGTTTATCTTGTATCTCCACACTAGTTTTAATGCCCGTGCACGCACGGGGCTTAGACATTATGTTTTTTTAAACTACATATATATATTTTTTCTGTTTTATAAGTTATGTTATAGAGTATTATCGAAATATATGAAGATAATAGATTCATTAAATCTTTTATATATTACGTAGTATATGAATTTGAGGATGATTACTAATTTTTTTTCTTTTGATTTACCTGTTTTTTGACTCGACATTGTGAGCCAACTAATCCCAGCGAAACAACCCTTTTTGGTAGCCCGGAGTCGGGTCAAGTGAACCTTCGATGTGCTTTGGTTGTACAACATGATTTCAGACCGACAATGAAAAATCTACCAAAAACTCTTCGGGTAGATTTGAGATGTGATTAGATAATGTTAAATCTTTGTTTGGAAGTAAGAAATTGTTTACGTTTGTTGTATTTTAAAATATAAAGTCTAGAGGTTTAAAGTTTAAGGGGTTATTTGTTTATTTTTTAAAGTTATAATAAAACTTGTAAATTTATAAATTTACACTTTTAACTCCATATAATTTATTTAAAATTAAACTACTAAAGTTTTATTAATTATCTCCCCTTTTTTCAAGTTTTTGTTTTCACAAATTTGACACATATATTTTTATGTGTTTTTTTTCTCCATCAAATTTCTCCACCAATTTTTTTCAATTTTGACCAAATTGATTCAATTTTGACTTTTTATTGACCAATCAGATCGCACGATTTTGCCTACGTGGCAAAATCAAGCATTCTGATTGGTCCAATTTATTTTCACATAAGATTTAATCTGATAGAAAACTCCGAAATGATGTAATTCTTTTATTATATAAAAGATTCACAAAAAAGAGGTGGGTTAATTGGTAATTAGATGTTTGGGGTGGGAGCGATTCTGAAAAAACTAATATAGGAGTATAGGCCATCATAAAAAATAATAGATCTTAAAGTCAACACAATACAACTCAAAAAGAATCCAAAAAAGCTAAAAAAAAAAACCAGTCAGGTTTACAACAATCAATAAAATCCAATGTCAAAAAAAAAACCAGTCATCAAACAAAAAAAGAAGAAAAACAATAAAAACACAAAAAACAAACAAAATACTCAAAACCTCATAAAATTCAAACAGTCAAAGTCAACAGAGCTCATTACACCACCTGACCACCGGGTTTGAGGTCCATGACCTCCAAATGATTCACTTTTTTTTCTTCGGACAAGTTCTTTCACTCTCTTAAAAGTGCTCAGCTTCGAGCAAGCTTAGCACTATATGTACGAGTCCTCACATACTGAGAAAACATAACTTGTAGAACATGCATTCAAATTGCCGAAAGAATGTACATCACAAACACCGCAAAGCAAGCATGACATAGTTTGGCAAACTCAGCCCAAAAACAATATAGGAAGACAAACCAAACATCCCTAATCTACAAAGTTAGGACTCAACCCAGAAACAAGCACACGAAAATGGCAATCTGTCGCTTTCCTAATTCGCTTCCAAAGTTCTTAACTTTTTGATTTCGAATGCTTCACAAGCCAGTCAAGGACCGAGTCGATGTTTGTTGTGTTCTTGCAGGAAATCATAAAGCAGCACACTTCTCTATCCGTAATAGCCTTCAAATCCCTGCACACGGTCATCAATAAAAGGCTTGATTTCAATGTGTGCATGAAATGCATAATCTATATATACTTTCTATTGAGTAACTACTCATAAGCAAATTATTCATACTTTCAAATACTAAAGTTAAAAAAAAAATGTGAATAAGTGGTCTTACATCTGATCGGTCAAAGCGTCCTTGGAGAGGGCACCAACCTTGTCAATTTTGTTGCCCAAAACCAGCAAAGGGATACCATTCAATGCTGGTTTGCTCAGCAAATCATGGAGTTCACCCTTTGAGGTACTCAGGTTATCATGATCTGCAGCATCCACAACATAACTGCACCCACATACATTAAAACACCCCCAAAAGATCAGAACTTAATATGAAAAAAGTCTAGTTGTTACAAAACAAAAAGGTCAAACCGTCAAAATAATTGTTTAGAAGTTATCATGCATTTAGTAAAAGCAGCATACACTATAGCAGAAACTGCACGACAGTATCTCTCCCACATACTTCGGAACCGGGGTTGACCACCAAGATCCCATAACTTTATTGTTACATTCCCTTTAGTTACCTTCCGCATATTGAATCCCACCTGGGACCCAAAATATGAATAAGGAACAAAAAATTAAAAAAAGTTTGTAGAGATCACATTAAAGCATAGTGTAAAATTGGAAGAAAACTTACTGTTGGGATCATGTCCTCACTATATCCACCAGTCTATAGGCAAGATAAAACAAAAGAAACTTTTAGCATGTTAATATTAATAAATTCAAAAGAGGGAAAGATTATAACATGTATGGAGCTGCTTTTTATTTACTTACAGCAACAACATTAACAAGTGAAGTTTTGCCAGCGTTCTGGAGTCCGATTAAAGAAAGCTCCATCTCTTGCTTGAAAAATAGGCTGTAACACATTACAAGATTAGTTCATACGTTCACATAGGCACGTAGTTACACAGGAACATTGACGATGGTTATCCTCATATAAAAGTGGCAGCAGATTAGAAAATGCAAAGCAGCTACCAAAATCCTTAAAATGACAGACAGTTAATGTATGCAGACATGTGGGCATGACCCTCGAAAAACCAAAATTTAAGGGTATTATGGATCGTTTTGGTGTAAAAGTTGTAAATATAATTAAAGCATACGATTAGTATTGATAGTTGCCGGTGTAGTTTTCCATAAATGTAATAGTGAATGCTTAACTGTTGTCTCAAGTGGCAAAGAGAGTTGGATAATAAACTTTGTAGATGGATTGGGATATATAGACAATTGATCTGCGAAACCGGTATCAGATTCTATGTTTTGATTAATCTCACTCAGATAAAATTAGTTTACATCTATAAATCCCACTCAAACACATTCATAAACCCTGTGTCATTTCAGTTATCCCAATGCCTTATGTCCTGATGGAGTTTGTTTCTCTTATAGTCAGCTAATGCAATCATCTTGATTAGCTTTAATCTATATAACGATGTGAACTAGAATACACCCTAACTTAGTAACTGAGAGCCCTGTCAAACATGCAGAAAAAGGAAAACCAACCACAGAAGAACATCCTCTTAGCTTATCTTTAGTCAAAGTATATGAAAAACTGTCGAATTAAGTAGAAGTATTGCAGAAAGCATATTGCCTTTAGGTTTACCATTGGATATGGAACTTCATTTCCTTTTGATAGTAAGTTTCTGACACTTACGAAAACAAAGAAGGGAAATGTATTATCCTAAACTTTGTTATTATTAATTTATTTAATATGACGCCATCAACTTCCTTCAACGTTACATGAAATCCATACAAGTATAGTAACATTTGAATATATCGTCAATTTGCCGAAACTCATATATACCAGGTGTGTAACTACTGATCTTATAATTTACTCTCTGGATAATAAGAATAAGTACGTGACATCTTTATTTGCTAATTTACTCCTCATATCTAACAGCTTAGGAGGTGTTTGTTTGAGCTTAATTTTGGGCATTTTTTCCGGCCTACTTTGAAACTTATGGGCTTATATAAGCTTATTATGATATGATATGCCAAGAGTTTCAAAATTGCCCGGAAAAATGGGCTTATGAAACATAAGCCAACAGATAAGCTCGTAAGCCCAAAAATAAGCCTAACAAATATTAGTGTTTGTTTCGGCTTATCTGGTCTTGGGCTTATATTTCATAAGCTAATTTTTTGTGGCTTATATTAAAACTTTATATAAGCCGAAAAGTTTGAAAATAAGCCAGAAAAAGTAAGTTTATGAAATATAAGCCTCAAACCAAATAAGCCATAACCCCATTATATAAGCTTAAACAAATCAATACCACATTGCAACAGATTCAGCCTAAAACAATAAAAAAAAAAGATTACCTTCGTAGCCAATTCAATAAAGCTTCCCATACACCCATTATAAGTTTCTCAAATAATAACCAATTGAAAGTTGGACAAAGATCTATCAAATCACTCTTTTTAGACTGATTTTCAAACTGAAAAAGGTGATATTTTTAGGGGTTGATAGTGCGAATGACGTGGACCAATGAGGTTGGAGTTGGTATAGGTTACGTTTAGAGCATGGGGTATAATGGCTAAATTTTTTTAGCCATTTGGGCCTCACCGGGTGTCACATCAGCGTCACCTCATTTCAACACAACAACTTAAAATACCCTCTCACTCATCACCATATTTAGCTACTTGGGTCCCACCACTCACCAATTTATTTATTTTTCTCATTTTTTCATACAAACTAAATTTATTTCATTTAAATAAAAATACAAATTACAATACGGAATTTTAAAAAAATACGAAATATAAAAATACAAATTACAATACGGAAAGAAAAAGTGAAGTGGGAGGTTGTATTTATAATAAAAGGGGTGAAAAAAAGTAAAAAAATTATATATTAAATGTTTTAACCGTTTGAAAATGAGGCGTTATGTTTTTTTTTTTGTCTTCTTTCGCGTTGTAGAACTCGCTAAAAAGCCTTGGCGAATATTTGGCGAACGGATGGGGTATCATGGCTATCGCCATGTTGATGCCACATGGGACTGGCTAGCCTTTGACGAACCTCCCATATTACCACACCGGATGCTCTTATAGTATCCGACAAGAAAGGAAGTCTATTGGGTTTCGGTTTTTTTACCTTTTTTAAGAGCGGAAACTAGTTTTGTTTTGTTTTGTGTTTGGGTTCGAGTGTTTTTATGTTTTGGGTTCGGTATGTGTCAACATGATTATTTACTACTACGTACTACTTTAATTTAGGATTTTTAAAGTTATTTTTAACATGACAAGTTATGTCGATGAGTCATGTTAAATTGATAAATATTTTTTTTTAATAAAAATTAAAAATCTGCTTATATTTTTTCTTCTCATAATATACTTAACATGACTAATCATGTTGATAACTACTATTCTTATCCTTCAATTTAAGTAGATATCTAGAAGGAATTTTTTTTCAAACGTTTTTAGTTTTTTAAAATCGGTTAACAAATTTTCCAAACTAATGATTTATGTTGTGTCCTCCATGTAGAATGTCATCAAAAATATTAAGTCCGTTCGGTTTGTAGACGAGTTTAAAATTAGAATTTGAATTTGAATTAATATTTTGATTTGTATTTAATTTAGGAGAGAAAAAATATATTATAAAGTAAATAAAAAATTTATTTATAATTTGATAAATCATTTAAAACGAAAATTTATTATTAAGAAAGACAATAAAGAAAAAATAAGTGTAGGAGATACAAAACAGACTTACATAATATAACAATACTTTTAAAACCTGCATTTTGGGTAAGAGTTCATGTATGCAGGATTTAAATGTTTGAACCCGGAGTTGTGGGCCCAGTACTTCAACTAAACGTCTATATTTTACCATAACTCTTTAAACCATTGTCAACCCCTTCAACCAAACTGACCCAAATAGTAAAAGTCAAAATAACTTTATGAAAAATGTTAGTGTTATAAAGAGGGAATCCGAATCGATTGAGAACGATTTTAGATTGAGAAGATTAAGAAGTAATCTTGGCCATTAATTTTATTAAATCAAAATAATGGTATATTAGGTATTTATAATTTGATGTTTTAACTTCCTATACGTTTTTTTTTTCCAACTCCTTACAAAATCTATAGAATGTAACCAACCACCTTATTCATTTTGTGCATGAACACGTTCTCATTTTTGGATTTCTTTTTCCTTCTTTTTCGTCAACCCAGTTTGTACGAAATTAAGTAATTGCTCCATTCTCATCATTGTTGATTTATTTTAAAGATTCATGCAATAGTATAATATGAACCATTAAAACAAGACTCATACTAAAAACACTCATTATCCTTTTATCCATTCACTAAACTGATTACGGTAGAATAATTAACATGCATGATTCAGTGACATGATTTTGATTCATATTTTCGCATACGATTCAAAAAAATCACTCACTTTTTGTTCGGTTCACTAAACCACATATGATTCACAAAAGAAATATTGTCAAGCTTTTTTTATGATTCACTAAATACCAAAACGTATCTACTGATTCAACCCGCAAGACGCGACGTTATTAATGATTAAAATATTATCAATATTTTCAATGATTCACTAATATGATTACGATTTACGAATGAAGATCTACGATGTTTGTTGATGTGAATTTGATTCACAACAAGGAAAAAAGGAATCACTTTTTTGTTTGATTCATTAATCCGAAAATGATTCACAAAAGATAACATTGAAAAAAAAATGAGTCATATATTTCTATAGAATTTCTTTAAATGAAGTTTGAAATTTTTTAATACATACACAATATGAAGAAATAACATGACGATGAGTTGAAGAAGAATAATAATCCAAGTAGTCCTGTACTACCGTGTAAAGTAGAATCACATAAAACAAAACCGTTTTAATCTTCACTCGTTAATTTAAATTTCAGTGATGCAATGACTTATTTACGCTTTTCAATTTAATAAGTGAATGGTAAAATCCCTCATAATTAAAAAATATCAATGGTTATGATTAGTTCTTAATCTTCTTAATCTAAAAATCTTCTTAATGGAACCAAAGCCTATAAAAAGGTTGTCATGAATATAATGATTAATTTAAACACAAATTGGTATATTAGTGTTTTCCTAATTTTGATCTAAAGAGTTTTAAGTAAGACCAATGTTTTAAAAACCGGTTTGACCCGGCCGGTTGAACCGGTTGACCCGTGAACCGGCTCGGAGACCGGGCCGGACGTGACCGGGTTTTTGCTTGTTTGTGAACCGGATTGAACCGCCGGTTTTTCGTTGACCCGGGTTGACCCGGTTTGATAAACCCGGCCGGGTCGTGACCTTTTTCAAAATAATATAACAAAAACTTTTTTCTCATAAACATTTTTATGTTTTTATTGATAAATTTAAGTGATGATGACTAGTGTTAGTTAAAATATATTAAAAAATAACTTAAAACACCAACTAATATTTTTTTTTCTTATAGTTTATTACAACTTGTAATGACGAGTTAATTGTTTTTGCAAATTTTTGCTATAATTTTATAAATATAGAACTAAAAAACTAAAGCTAATGAGTCACTATTTTTCATCGGTTATTTTGAACGTAATATAAATTATTAATTATGAAATTAAACAACACTACATACTAAATATATTAAAAAAATATACATATGTATAGAATCCGGTTTGATCACGGCGGTTCAATCGGGTTGAACGGTGCAGTTATTGGGGATTCTGTGTGTGGTCTTGGGGGTAGGGTGCTCATAGGGGGCGGGCGGGTCTAAATTGGTAAGGGCTGTGTGTATGTTAGTGAGGTTGCCTGGAGGGGTCGTAGTACGTTCCTAGTGTGGTTATGGTTCTCTCGGGTCGTTTTGTGCTAGGTTGTCAAGGGTCTTTAGCATGGATCCTAGTGGCGGTTATTTGGTCGATCGCGTAACTGTGCGTTGTGCGGGGTTGGGCGTGTGGCGTCCTGTAATTCGTATGGTTAGGATTCTGTGATATGTGTTGGAGGGGTGTGACACTTGTCTGCGTGTTTTTATTGGCGAGGGGGGAGGGCGCTTGGGCGGTGTGGGGGTGAGGGCGGAGATGAGCGGGGCATCGACAGGAGGCGGGGGGGGATGGCGATGCGGGTCGGGGGGCGGCGGGGTGCGGTGTTCGAGAGGAGGCTTTGCTGGGGATGGGATGAAGTAGTCACCAGAAGCTGTGTGTCAGTGTTGTGTGTTAGAGCAGCCTGCCGGGGGCGGGGGTTTTGTGTTTGGGTTCCTTTTGGATATGTCGGGGGTGTAGTTGTCGGTAAGGAGTTTGGTGGAGTGGGGGGCGGTCTGCGGGAGGGTCTAGGGAGGTGGCCAGACTATGCGGGTGGGCGGCGGGGGGCGATTGCTGGGCTGAGAGGTGAGGGGGGATTAGGGAAGGTGGGAGGAGGGGCGTGGGAGCGCTGGGGTGGGGAGTAGAGGGCCGGTGCTGGGGGTGGGCGGGAAGCGGCGGCCGGGGAGGGTGCGTGGCGCGGTAGGGGGATAGACTTTTGTATGGGGCGGCGGTAGGGAGGGTAAATTTAGCGGGGGGGCTGCCGGATGTGAGTGCGGCTGTGCAGCTTGCGGGCGGGTGGTGACATGGGTGGGCGTTTTGTGTTGTGGGTCCTTGTTTGCTGAGTTGGATGCTTTCGCTTATGTGGTGTTCGGGTAGTGGGCCTTCACTGTGGGGGGTGTGTGTTGGAAGGTTTGTTTCTGGTTCGCTGGGGTTGGTTTTGGTTGGCTAGTGATGTTTGGGGTGGCGGGAATGCTGCGCCCTGCCAATGCGCGTGCGCCCTGTGGGGGGGGGGAGGAGCCGACGCGTGGGGGGCCAGCCTGAGGCTGGAGCGACGGGCGCTCGGGGGTGGAGCGGGTCAACGGCGAGCGAGTGTGGCGGGCGGGGGGGAAGGGGGGGGGGGGGAGAGCCCCGGGGGCGAGGGATGACTCGGTGGGGGGGGACGGGACCGGAGCGTTGCTGCGGGCCATAGGGACGGGCGGAGACACGCGCGGAGTGATGGGGATGGCTGGCCTATCGTGTGCTTTGTTTGGATTTATGGGAGGGGTATGACGAGGTTTTTTGGTTTTTCGGTGGGCTCTTTACGTGTAGGTGAACCTGGACCGTTTAAGAGAGAGTTTATTGGGGTGTGTAGGGGGTGTTGGATTGGGGAGTCGGTTTATGGTGGGGAGGGTTGGTGTGGGGTCGGTCTGTTTGGGGCGGGCAGGCAGTCTGTGGCGGTTATGATGTTACTTTCCCTGGAGTTGGGGGGGTGCGTCGTAGTCGATTGTGCAGTCTTAGGAC
Source organism: Tanacetum coccineum (assembly GCA_026074375.1). Lineage (NCBI taxonomy): Eukaryota > Viridiplantae > Streptophyta > Magnoliopsida > Asterales > Asteraceae > Tanacetum > Tanacetum coccineum. The sequence goes on along the minus strand of BQNB010004596.1, from coordinate 79,773 downwards.
GTCTTTGTCTGGAATCATGGTTGCTGTGCGTTGTGCTGGAGGGGTCGTTAGTGTGTGGTACTGGGATCGTTGTTAGGGAGTGTGTGTTGGTGGTCTGTGCTTGGGTTGATCTAGGCCGGTACTTGTGATGATGCTTGAGGGGGCGTTCTGTAAATTTGGTTGATTGTGGAGAGGTGGTGTCGTGGAGGGGAGCGGGGGGGAGGGGGGGCGTGGGGGGCGCACAGGTTTGGGCGGGGGGGTGGGGGGGGGCCCGGGGTAGCCGGTATCCGGGGTGGTTTCTTAGAGAGGTCGCTGCGTGGTAATGGTCGACTGTGCTGGGGTGTTCTATTGTGTAGGGCTTGGTGCTGGTATGGGTGTATGTATGTGAGTAGGGGGCTGGGCTGAGGGAGCGGAGGGGAAGCCGAGCGCGGCGCCGCGCCGTGGGGGGGCAGATGGAGCATCGGGGAGTTGGACTGGGGCGAGCAGAGGCACCGCGCAGTGCGGCTTGGCGGGCATGGGGGGAGGGGGAGGACTATTGCGTTATTGCGGGGGGGGTGGGGCGGGGTGGGCTTTAGGCGGGTGGGCTCATGCAGGGGTTTTGGTGATAACACGGATGGAAACCGGTCACTAAACCGGGTCAACTAAAAAACCGGGTTTTAAAACATTGAGTAAGACTTAAATATGACTATTTTTTCTTTATATGTAGTAGAAATGAAGATTTCGTCAAATTGAATTTTCTTATTTTTAGGTTTCATTTGTATTTCGTTACTTTATTTATTTTCAAAAAGTTTAAGCTTTATTTCAAAACAAGCAAGTCCAATATTACGTTGCAAACCTTAAACAATCCAAAAAATGTTAGAAAGCCACTTAACCAATACTACATGAATTAAGAACAACTTAGGTTGTCGTTTGATACATAAGTTTCGTTTTTGAGGTATAGATTTGTTTCCGTATGTAATAGTTTGGTAGGCATAGTTTAGACCGACACTTGGTTAAGAACCAAAATCCCAATCCGACTTAAGTGGGTGGGGTTTCAAAAATAATATGTCTTCTTATCACAATCTTTACTCTCCGCCACATATTTATTTATACAATCTCTTTTCAGTTTTTTAGAGCATCTCCAATGCTATGGACTTTGTCAAATCCATAACGCTATGGACTTTGTCAAATCCATAACAATGTCATGTCACATAAGATTTCTATAAAATGTACTTCGGGTATGTTTGACAAAAGTAATTAATACTTTAACTAAAAGTGGAGTTGTAGATAAAGATGGAGAGAGATATTATAAAAAAAGATTATTTTATAAGCTGCATGAAGTAGACGTGCGCAAACCGGTTAACCAGTTCGGTTCGGTTTCAGTCAAACAGGAACCTGTTTCGGTCAACGAACCAGTCGAAACCGGTTTGGGGAAAACCGGTTCCGGTTTGAAACCGGTTTGGGGTGCGGTTTTTGTCGAACCGGTCCCACCGGTTTGGAACCGGTTAACCACCCAAACCGGTTTTGACCGGTTTTTTTTTCGTGGTTTTGTACGCTATAAACGGAATAACGCTCTTTTGAGGCCCGAAACGACCCCGAAAGGCCAAAAAGTGACACGGCTCGTCATGAGTCTTGCCCGTTGGGTCGTTTCTGAGTAACCATGCGAATTTCAGCCAAATCCGCCACAGAAATTTGTTGCCGCAAAATAAATTTTGTTGCCGCAAAATGAATTTGTTGCCGAAAAATAAATTTCTTGCCGAAGTTTAGCTCGTTGACCGCATCTCTATCGAAAACTCTCCTTCACGGGACCTCTCACAATAAAAAAGCTAAATTCAAAAAAAAAAACGGTTCGGGTTGAAACCGGTTTTTCAAACCGGTTCGAAAACCCGGTATACAAACCGGTGGAAGCTCGAAAACCCTAAACCGGTTCCAAACCGCCGGTTTGGCCTCAAACCGAAACCGGTTTGGTCAAACCCGGTGTTGACCGGTTCGGTTTTCCGGTTTCAAACCGGTTCCGGTTTTTAAAACCGGTTTTTTTTGTTCACCTCTAGCATGAAGTGGCATGTGATTTTCAAAAATTATGAAAGGTTATTCCGTATATTCTCTTATAAGTTTTGTTTGTCAAACAAAGTTTATTCTTTAAGTAGCTTATCTTTTTTAAATAATCATAATCTCTCAATAATCTCGTGTGGCAATCATACCGTTCATATAAACCATCATCTCTAATGTTATAAACTTCATAAGTGGATCACACTAACATTTTACTATCTCCTAATTCACATGAACTACTATGAGTGAGTCTTTATTTATTTCTTTCTCCATGTTTTATACACGTGAAATTGTTCATCTCTGCTTCTTTATAAACTTTTGTAAACTTTGTGCTCCAATGTAGGTTTATGAGTCCACATAATCTTCATGCCAATATGGACGAGCTCCATAAATCTTCATTAGAGGTGCTCTTGCTTATTTTAGTATCTTTTTACAAAAACTAATAAGATCCGAAGCTTAATTATAAAAGTATAAATGTTTAGTTTAATGGATAGAACCCCTAATAGAAATAGCATTGGAAGGGTAGTAGTCAACAAACTTATACTTGCAGCAACTGTATACTATATATGTTTGGCAAAGAGTGTGAAACAAAGGAAGTTGCTACTAAGATCATATACCTGAGAATGTTAAATGGCAGATTCCGGCCTCGAGTCCCCTTCTAACTGGTTCTTCTTTGTTGGCAGCACTATTCAAGGCCCGAAAAGACGACGAACGGCACCAAGAGAGTCGTCAGGACTAGCCCAACCAAATTATGCATCAACAAGTTGGCGCCATCCGTGGGACTCCGAATAAACTATGTTTCGTGTTCTCATATTAGCGAAAAGCAAAAATCGGTTTCTAAAGTCGGTAACTCTAAAACCTTTGTATTTTTGTTTTTCAATCATTGCATCCTGCCATGCGTCAAACTTGATTTACCAAATCAATAAACATCATGTGATTTTAATATCACTTTAAAAGCACATGTTTGTAGTTAATAGACAATCTTCTATTCTTTGAAGTTTTCGTAACTTTATTTTGTTTTTCACTCGTAACGTTGAAGTGACACCCGCTTTGTACGTCTGCTTTTCGGTATAAAGTCGTCATTGGCACCGACCCCTATTATTTTTCCTTTTTAATTTGATAAAGATATTCTACATATCTTTTTTAATTGGTAACAAGATATTACCGATATTTTTTTAATTGGTAACAAGATATTACCAATATTTTTTAAATTGGTAAGAAGATATTACCGATATTTTTCAAATTGGTAACAAAATATTACCGATATTTTTTTTTGAACAGCAATATATTATTAAACCACTAGCAAGAAGCTAGAAATTATAAAGCGACAAGGTACGGATTTTTAAGCCAATCGTTCCAACTAAACGAGGCTTTACATCTATTACGACACCAATAAAAAGACCGAGACACAATATCCTCAAAAATCATCGCCTTTGGAGAAGAAACCGCTTCAAAGGTATACTTGTTCCGATATTGCCAAACATGCCACCACATTACATAAAAAACACATTCGAGAGCCTGCTTATAATTAGAAGATAAGCGAAGATTCACAAGTCAGTTTAACCAATCTTCATATGAGTCGGCCTCTATGTAAGTAATATCCCACCATCGTGTTATCTTTCGGATAATATCTCTAACCATATTACACTTAAAAAATAAATGGCTAGACGACTCCACCTCATTGTCACAAATAGAACACGTAATAGATTCTATATCCATACCTCTACGAGAAATGTTGAAACGCGTCGGTAATGAATCAATCTTAACTTTCCACGCATGAACATTCACCTTAATAGGGACAAGTTTTATCCACCGTGTCTTTGTAGTTACGTCCGGCAACATTTTATCATCTAGCATCTTTCTAACAGAAGCAACAGAAAAATCACCCGAGTTCTCCAAGGACCATTTCCAACGATCTGACACAGGAACAAGGTTTACGTCTTGGACCTGAACCAATAAAGCTTCGTACTGCTCCTGTTCGATACCACCCCTGGGTTTTCGACGAAAAGAAAAGTCCAAACTGGATTGAGTCAACTTTGTGCCAACCTTCACAAACTTACATGTCTCTAGAGCATAGATACGAGGATATAGATCTTTAAGAACGATATGACCAATCCAAATGTCTTCCCAGAAAGCAGTTTTATCCCCGTTTCCCAGTTTCATTTGCATACAGTTAAGAAGATTAATACCTTGATTCTTCAAAACATTGATTTCATGCACTATGTCCATCCAATACGACGGGAAAGCAGACTTCACTTGCTTCCCCACTTTCCCATCTTCTCCATGGATCGCCTTGATAACCCTCGACCATAAAGATGTATTTTGAGTAAAGAACCTCCACACCCATTTGAACATAAGACCTCTATTCAATGCATACAAACTTGAAACACCAAGGCCACCTTTCTCTTTGGAAGCCAACACATTTTTCCATTTAACCCAAGACGTTCTCTTGCTATTGGGATCATGACCATTAAAAAAATGACTACGAATGGATTCCAACCTGCGAAGAACACTCATAGGGACTCTAAAAATAGACATGTGATATATAGGCATCGATCCTAAGACCGATTTAAGGAGAGTTAACCTTCCTCCAATTGAAAGCGTCTTCATTTTCCACTTGGATAGGCGAGCATACACTCGATCTACTACCTCATTCCAAGCTTGAATTCTATGCATAGAACCACCCACTTTCGAACCTAAGTAGGAGAAAGGCGGTTTAAGAATAAGGCATCCTAGTTTTGAGGCAGCTTGCTTAACTTTTTCATCATCCACAAGAACCCCCATTAGTTTACTTTTGTTCATGTTAATATGCAAACCTGACGCATGAAAAAAGCATTCCAGAACCTGAACTAGAGTATTAATGTTGTCATCGCACCATTGTCCCACAAAAATCACATCATCCGCGTAAAACATATGGGAAAGCATCAACGAAGAACTTAACGTTATGCCTTTAAACATACGAGCATCCACCACTCTTTGAAACGATAAATGCAAACTTTCCATTATTAATATGAACAAGAAAGGAGATAACGGATCACCTTGTTTTAAGCCCTTGTGAAATTGAAACTCCGCCGTTGGACTACCGTTAATAATTATCGAACCTCTCGAAGATCTAAGACAACTCTGAATCCAGGTGCACCACTTATCACCGAACCCAAACTTTTTCAAAACTTCATCCAAAAAATCCCATCGAACCGAGTCATAAGCCTTCTCAAAATCAACTTTAAAAATTAAAGATTGTTTCTTCTTCGACTTACACCATTGGAGCACTTCATTTAAGATAAACGGGCCGTCTAAAATTTGTCTATCCGCAATGAAGGCTGATTGCACCTCGTTTACAATATCTCCCAAAACAACTACTAGCCTATTCGCCAATATTTTTGCAATAATTTTGTACAAGCTTCCGATTAGACTTATTGGTCTAAAATCTTTTACCACGTTAGCATCAGGGATTTTAGGAATCAAGGCAATGAAAGACGAGTTACAACCTTTAGGGATGTCCCCATAAGTAAAAAAATGATTAACGGCATCGAACACGTCATTTTCAATCACCTTCCAGAATCGACGATAGAAACCAAACGTGAAACCGTCTGGACCAGGGGCTTTATCAGTCCCACAATCCCAAACCGCCCTCTTTACTTCATCTTTAGACACTTCGAGTTCCAGCTCAACCTGTTGATCACAAGATAAAATTTTCGAAAAGTTCATAACAAGAGAAGCTCGATTAGCAGCAGGTTTGTCAAATCTTTTACTAAAATGATGGAGGAATTCATTTTTCACCCTTTGCGGATTATCAACCCATGTGCCATCAACCAGAATCCCACGAATGTTAAGTTGACTCCGTTTTTTATTCAACACACCGTGATAAAAACTCGAATTCTCATCTCCTTCTATGGACCATTTAATCTTCGCTTTTTGAGCCGCGTCCAATGATTGAATTTTGTCGATATCTTGAATGGATTTCAAGACATCCATTCTTAATTTTACAACCTCATCGTTGCCTTCACCATTATCAATTATATCATCCACTGCCTTTAGATCATCTTTGAGTTTTGCTTTTATGTTTTTTGAACTTTTCATATTACCTTTATTCCAATCTCGAATCTTCTGTTTGAGATATTTCAATTTCTTCATCATGTTACTCATCGCATTAGATTCGTCCACAGGAGCTTCATTCCATGCATCTTCAACCAATTTATTAAATCCTTCCATTTCAAACCAAGAATGAAAAAATCGGAAAGGAGTCGGCCCATAATCAAAGTGAGACTCACGAAGCAAAATAGGCCGATGATCTGATAAGTACCGTTCGAGAGAGGTTGCTGTGAAGTTCGGGCAAGTAATCATTAGATTCTCAGAAATGAGGAACCGATCAAGTTTGCTCATCTTTGTAGCAGATTTATGACACCACGTAAAAGAACAACCACCTAAAGGAATCTCCTCCAAGCCCGCATTGACGATAAACGAATTGAACACATTTGCACCTTGAACATTAAAATTCGACCCAAATCTTTCAGATTTACATCTCACCTCATTAAAATCCCCCATTATAATCACCTCGCCTTTCCAATTATTAATCACATGAGTCAAATAGTCCCACAACATCTTTTTTTCATTTAATTCTTGAGGAGCATATACCGAAACAATGAGAAGGTCACACCCAGTTTTCAACCACACACCACGAATCATAATGAAGTAATCAGACACAGTGACGTCTTTTTTACGGTACGAACTAGGATCCCACACACAAAGAATACCTCCCGAGTTACCTACTGAATCACTATGAACATAATCGAACGCAAAATTGCCCCAACACATCTTAACACTAAAAATCTCCATTTTCTCCATTTTTGTTTCTTGTAACGTTAGAAAATTCACTTTATTTTTTACACATAATTCCTTGACCCAATCTTTTTTAGCCTTCTGGGCCAGGCCTTGAATGTTTAGTGACAAAAAATTCATCGAAAACCCTCCTTCACTCCTTGTGATTCAATAATCTCCGTCATGTTATTCATACACCCATCCATGTTATATCCCATAGTCTGCCCCACTTTCACCAATTCTTCCATCAAATTCAATATTGATCCACCGGTACGTGGATTCACTGATTTTTTAAAATGGCCTGAGCAAACCGATTCTGCTACATCATCTTTTGAACCCTTATTTGAACCAATGTCTTTGAAAACGTCGTTTACCCCTTCCTCATGACCACCTTGTGAAAATTCGCCACATTCTTTCTTGGAGTTCTCACCATTATTATATTATTTTGCATATTTATCCCTCATTTGCAAAGATTATGCGATTTTTGTCGGGTGATGATTTACATTATTTGTCCGCACGCCCGGACTTGTTTTCCTCTTTGACATCCGCGGTCGCAAGCTCCGTCCTTTCGTGACGCTCCGCACGTCCGGACGTATTTTATTTTTTGGTATCCGGTCACCAACCCATCACCATTGCGCCGTCGAGCATATCCGAGTAAAATCACCGGTCAACGAACTTGGACGCTTCCAAAGTCGTTGTACCTTACATTTGGATGTTTACTTCACAATGACGAACATCATGAGCCGTGGAACCTTTATCCACATGGCATGTTCCGATTACCAACGCAGCGGATATCCGCTCTTTTGTCATAACGACTTCCATTGCTTACCCAATCATGGAGACGCGGGGCTGCAACCCCTCCATGCGCCCATTGAGCTCTTAATGAGTATTTAAGATTATACATTTGGAGTCAACATTTGTACTCCCGGCTGGGGGCAACTCGCGACTAGCTATTTTGATCACCGATCAACTCTTGTCGATCCTCGAATAAACTAAATCGAGTACTTTTTTATCAAAGCATCCGTGGAAAGTTCTTTAGCTCTCCCGTTTTTTATTTCCCTCCCCCCCCCCATTATGACACCTGACCGTGCCTCGGTCGTTTTTATGGCTTACGTAGTCCTATATGTAACTAGCGCTTGCGGAGATGTGAAGACGGCAGGCTAAGGCGTTATTTACTTAAAAACAAGCAAAATTTGTTGTACGCCATCTTTTATATAGACGTATGACTATTATTAGTTAAATCATATTATTTTTAATCCGCTACATTCATGTTGATGTACGGAATTAGATTCCCAAAGTCGGGACATAATAAATAAACAAACACCTTGGATTTTATATCCATACGCACAATACGTTTGTTAATAAATGAAATGGTATTAATTAACATGCTTGTATGAATTCAATACTACGTACTAATTAGTAGTACTAAGCAATACCACGGTTAAGCATATCACATATGGTGGAGCCACCTTTCTAGTAAGCTCCGTGTTACGCGGGCCACGGCCTGTTGGGGTAAGTGCTAAAATTATTCATGATTTTTGGATAAGATACTTGCGTAATGGGAAGTTAATACTACTAATAGAACAGAACACCATAAACTTGGGGTGCAAAAGGGGTATAACGATACCAATAACTTAGTCTTCGTTGCATGTCACTAAGTATCCTCCGGATATAGAAAGTACGTAAGAGGCATTGCAAGTCCGGTACTAAGTCGAATGCCATATTCGCATTGCCCGGCCACGGAAGTATGTCTTCCGTCGGCCGTAAGTCGAATGCCATATTCGCATTACCCGGCCACGGAAGTACGTCTTCCGTCGGTCGTAAGTCGAAGCTTTTAGGAGCTTATTTGAGCTTAAAGAGGGCTTTGAGTAAACATTTTAGCTTAGTAAAAGACTTGAGTAAATGGCATAAGAAACTAAAATTAAAAGGCACAAATGATTAAAGCTGAAAATTTAACTTTTATTAATAAAAACGAGGTTACATAACTTTGAAAAGGGAATACAATTAAAGTAAATAAGTTGGAAAATAAGCTGTAAATAATACTACACTACTCATAAACTAATCCTACACTAGATGATCTTTTGTGTGTGATTTGCCTCACTATTTATAGTGAGAAGGTGAACATTCTAGCCCTTTGAGACGTTCCCCCTTCTTCAAATCTTGACCCTTAGATCAAACCAATCCAATCTGAGCCCTTTATTATTTAGCCACGTATCTCAACCAATCATAGTGCTCAGGATCGCCAGCGTGGCCTTCTCATGTCAGACGTGTCAAGGCTTTAGTCTTCTAGAAGGATTGGATGCGTGTGTAGTGGATTTAATTTACCCTGCGTGAATTAGTTGATGGTGAAATGTAAAAACGAAGGAGGGAAGGGGATGGAGGAATAGTAATATTTGACCCGTTTGACCACAGTGTGTATAACTGTGTTTGACTTGGGCGGGGCTTTTAGGGATTGGGCCTTTTGGATAGATAATAGGATCATGGCTAAGTTGTTATAATAGGTTTTTTAGATTTAGGTTTAATAAGATGTGGGCTGACCCGGCCCATTAAATAGGCCCGGGTTGGTCCGTAGAAGATAGGTATGCCTTCGGCTTTGGTTTTTCTGCGTTCTTTTGTAACACCCCGCCTTACGCAGACCACAATATTTTCCGTTTTGCCCGTAGGCTCACGGCGTTGCTTTGTGGCCCTCATGTGAAGACTTCTCGGCAGGTCACCCAAGCCAGTACTACTTTCACATGAGCACGCTTAACTGCCAGTTCCTAGGAACCCCACTCGCAGTAGACCACAAAACGCGTTGTGTCATTGTTAAGCGAATGTTATCTTATGATCCCAGCATCTCTCCAGGCCACAGCCGATGTGGGATTTGCCTAGGGTGTCATAATCACCCCCCCCCCCCCCCTTAGGGACTCGTCGTCCTTGATGAGGTTTGCCCCACCATCCTAAACGGCTCAGAAGTGGCTTTGATACCACTCTGTAACACCCCCAAACTACGATACGCAGCAGGAAGGAATAAACTTTGGGGGTGCTACTTCCACATACATGCTGCACGAAGTCCAGTAAACGTTCATTGATACGTTTATAAAACAAATTTCATTTTTTAGAAGATCAGAGTTACATAGGTCCCAATACCATCATAGAAATTATTTCTAAAAGTCACAACACGACTTGATTTTCTAAAACACTTGTTTAGTTTATGACACAACTTACCGAGACACCGTCCTTGATATCCGCGTTCCGTCCCATCCAGCCATCAACAACAATTAACCTGAGATACAATGCTTTTAAAAACGTCAAATAAGTTTTGGAGTAAATTCAAAAGGTTTACAATTAACACATAGAACGCATATTTTGGGTTCCACAAAACATATAACGTTGGCTCGTAAGTCAATGTTAATAAAAATTGGGATTTCCAACTTAGAGCCCGCGTACCGAAAACTTAACGGTTCAACCGGTTGAACCGGTAACCCGGTGAACCGGTCACTAAACCGGGTCAACTAAAAAACCGGGTTTTAAAACATTGAGTAAGACTTAAATATGACTATTTTTTTCTTTATATGTAGTAGAAATGAACATTTCGTCAAATTGAATTTTCTTATTTTTAGGTTTCATTTGTATTTCGTTACTTTATTTATTTTCAAAAAGTTTAAGCTTTATTTCAAAACAAGCAAGTCCAATGTTGCGTTGCAAACCTTAAACAATCCAAAAAATGTTAGAAAAGCCACTTAACCAAATACTACATGAATTAAGAAACAAACTTAGGTGTCGTTTGATACATAAGTTTCGTTTATGAGGAATAGATTTGTTTCCGTATGTAATAGTTTGGTAGGCATAGTTTAGACCGACACTTGGTTAAGAACCAAAATCCCAATCCGACTTAAGTGGGTGGGGTTTCAAAAATAATATGTCTTCTTATCACAATCTTTACTCTCAACCACATATTTATACAATCTCCTTTCAGTTTTTTAGAGCATCTCCAATGCTATGGACTTTGTCAAGTCCATAACAATGTAATGTCAAATAAGATTTCTATAAAATGCACTTAGGGTATGTTTGACAAAAGTAACTAATACTGTAACTAAAAGTGAAGTTGTAGATGAAGATGGAGAGGGATATTATAAAAAAGGATTATTTTATAAGCTGAATGAAGTAGCATGTGATTTTCAAAAATTATGAAAGGTTATTCAGTATAATCTCTTTAAAGTTTTGTTTGTCAAACAAAGTTTATTCTTTAAGTAGCTTATCTTTTTTAAATAATCACAATCTCTCAATAATCTCGTGTGGCAATCATACCGTTCATATAAACCATCATCTCTAATGTTATAAACTTGATAAGTGGATCACACTAACATTTTACTATCTCCTAATTCACATGAACTACTATGTGTGAGTCTTTATTTATTTCTTTCTCTATATTTTATACACATGAAATTGTTCATCTCTCTAGCTTCTTTATAAACTTTTGTAAACTTTGTGCTCCAATGGAGGTTTATGAGTCCACATAATCTTCATGCCACTATCGACGAGCTCCATAAATCTTCATTAGAGGTGCTCTTGCTCATTTTAGTATCTTTTTACAAAAACTAATAAGATCCAAAGCTTAATTATAAAAGTATAAATGTTTAGTTTAATGGATAGAACCCCTAATAGAAATAGCACTGGAAGGGTAGTCGACAAACTTATACTTGCAGCAACTGTATACTATATATGTTTGGCAAAATGAGATAAATGGCGTCGGAAAACCCTAGCGCCGCCCCTCTTTCAATCTTGTTCTGTACCGTTTTGATCCTGTTAACCTCCAATCATTAAATAACGTCTGATTTATTAGTGTGATTCAATTGTTGTTCTATCTCCCGTTCGCTTTTATATTGTGACTGGGTTTAGGTTTTCAATCTTTGATTGCTCCCTAACCTCGGTGTGATCATATAATTCCCGTGGGGGTTGGATTTATAATTGTGATTGTTCTCTTAATCATTCTTTATTTGATTCGACGAGGTTTTAGGATTTAAAGTTTGCGGTTTTTTTTTTTTCTTTTTAATATTTAGATCTCCCTTCAATCCAAAATGGCTGGAAGTTATCATAGCAATGTTAATAACACCAGACGATCTCAAAATTCTAATGAAAAGCTTACTCAGAAGATCTCTCATTCCATTTTCGTCACTAATTTTCTTGATTCGGTTAATTCCCGCGATCTATGGAGGGAATGCAGTGTTTATGGTACCGTGGTGGATGTGTTTATTCCATCTTAATCTTGATCGCCTGGTGAAGAATCTGTGTACTCTTTGGATTGGTCGCTGCCATTTGTTTGCGAATCAAGTTCGTTTTGATAGGCCACATAAACCCTCTGCTCAAAAATCTAATTTCCCTCCTCTGAATGGTTCGACTAGGATTCCTGGTCATGGGGATAAATTCCCAGGGTTTAAACAGAAAAATGGATCTGCAGGTTCGTATGTATCTGCTGTTAATGGGGTTTCTTCTTCAGTTCATCCTGGTTCTTTGATCTCCCCTTTACCTGCTTTGGTTTTAGATGACGTGTGTATCACTCAACGGGACTTTTCCAAATGTGCTATGGGAAAAGTTAAAGATTTTAACTCTATCCCAAATCTACAAACTATTCTCGTTGATGAAGGATTTGAAGATGTTAATTTATTTTATCTTGGGGGAAAGTGGGTGATGTTTGAATTCGATATGGTTGATACTAAGGTGAACATGATGAAACACGTTGGGGTTAATTCTTGGTTTCAAGTGATCCAAGATGTTATTCAAGATTTTGTTAGCGATGAGCGTGTCGTGTGGGTGGATATTGAGGGCATTCCGCTTCATGCTTGGTCACGTGATACTTTTACAAGAATCAGGAATAAATGGGGGGAGGCGTTGAACATTGAGGATACTATTGATTCCTCTTTTGGTCGCAAACGCTTGTGCATCAGTACTAAACATCATGTTTCCATACTTGAGTCGTTCAAGATTATAGCAAAGGGTAAAGTGTTCATGGTACGTGCAAAAGAGCTATTTACATGGAACCCTATATTTCTTCCTTCTAAGGAGAAGGCGTATTCGTCGGATGATGAATCTGCTCGTGGTGAGAATTCTAAGGAAGAGCAGTCTCATGTGAGCGAAGAAGAGGAAGGTGAGTTTAATACTAGCGATGTTGAGGGAGTTGCCGAAACGATCTTTGGTGATAACTCTGCTTCGTCTAAGAAACATAATGAAGAAGTGAACGAGCAACACTCTGAAGATCCGTTTGAGCTTTATGAGTTATTGAAACAAAAGAAGACCGAAGAGGCGATACGGAATCAGAGCCCTTCATTGTCTCACCCCCTGGATTCACACCGGTGGGATCCGAGGCAGTGAATATCAGAGATCATGTTTTCGGGGAGGAGATCACCAATATGGACAAGGAGGTTTCGCCGATGATTAGTGCTAAGGTTATGAACTTTTCTCAAGCCGTTCAGGAGGAGGTTTCGTGTAATTCTGCTGGACAAAGTGAGGCTAAAAATGGGGGGTCTGTTCTGGGGGTCTTAGAGGAGGTGATCCGTGTTGGTCAAGCGATGGGGTATTCCATGGAGGGTTGTGAGAAGGATGTGGAGTCTATTATCAGGACTCAAGGAGAAGATGTAGTGTTTAGATGAATATTATGTCCATTAATATACAAGGTCTTGGTAACAAGACAAAAAAGGAGTGGGTAAAGGAGTTAACAAACAAAAATAAGATCAATTTCATTGCAATTCAAGAGACTAAGATGGAAAGGGTTTCTCATATGGACGTGAAGTTTATGTGGGGAAACTCTAATTATGACTATGTTTGTAGCGATTCATTAGGAAATTCAGGCGGTATATTATGTATTTGGGAGGAAACGGTCTTCAAGAAAGATTATGTTACGATCTCGGATAGTTTTGTTGCTATCTATGGGACGTGGATTCCGAATAAAGCTAAGATTCTTATTGTGGCTATTTATGCCCCGCAGCAACCTATGTATAGACGGGTTTTATGGGACTATATGTCGATCTTATTAAGTCGATGGAACGGTGAGGTAATTCTCATGGGTGATTTTAACGAGGTCCGAACTAATGATGAAAGACGTGGATCATGGTTTAACTCTTATAACGCCAGCCTCTTTGATCAATTCATTTCTTCCTCGGGTCTTGTCGATGTTAAAATGGAGGGATATGCGTTTACGTGGTCTCATCCCTCGGCGAATAAAATGAGTAAGCTTGATAGGTTTCTCGTTTCAGATGGTGTTATCTCCCTCTTTCCTTCCATCACGGCGGTATGTCTTGATCGTCATTTATCGGATCACCGTCCGATTCTTCTTTGTGAGGTTAAATTGGATTATGGTCCGATTCCTTTTCGGTTGTATCATTCATGGTTCGGTTATGTTGGATTTGACGATATGGTGGAACAAACATAGCATTCATTCTCGCATTCTGATAGGAATGGCATGATTCATTTTAAAAAGAAATTACAGGAGCTTAAGAAGATTATTCGGTATTGGATCAAAGATAAAAACTCGCAGCTATCTTGTTCCAAGCAATCTATATTAAAGGAGTTATGTGACATTGATAAGGAGCTAGACCAGGGTAGGGTTTCTGATTCGTCGCTCCTTAGGCGACATGAATTGAAATGTCAGCTTAATGATATTAAGGTGATGGAGGCCACAGATTCGTTGCAGAAATCAAAAGTTAGATGGGCGGTATTGGATCAAAGATAAAAACTCGCAGCGATTCGTGGTGTGTTTGACGAGGGTATTTGGCTCACTGATCCGAGTTTAGTCAAAAAGGCTTTTATTGATCATTATGGGACTCGGTTTAAAAAGCCTACGATGGCTAGGCTTAAACTTAATTTTTCTTTTCCTAACAGGTTGTCGCAAGAACAAGTTGCTGACTTGGAGAGAGGAGTATCCCGCGATGAGATTCGTTCGGCTGTGTGGGACTGTGGGGAAAATAAGTCCCCGGGTCCGGATGGGTTTACATTCGAATTTTTTAAGAGATACTGGGAGTTTATTGGGCCTGATTTTTGTGATGCGGTTGAGCATTTTTTTGTGAATGGGTCGTTCTCTAAGGGATGTAATTCTTCCTTCATTGCTTTAATTCCAAAAGTCCCGGATGCTAAATTTGTTAATGATTATCGGCCTATTAGCCTAATAGGGAGTGTCTACAAAGTTGTTACGAAGATCATGGCTAATCGGTTGGCTTTGGTAATCGCGGATATTGTTTCTGAAACCCAATCCGCTTTCGTAGCTGAGAGACAGATTTTGGATGGCCCTTTTATTCTTAACGAGGTTCTTCATTGGTGTAAAAAGAAGAATAAGAAAGCGATGTTTTTTAAAGTAGATTTTTCTAAGGCGTATGATTCGGTTCGTTGGGACTTCTTGATTGATGTTCTTGAGGCTTTTGGATTTGGTGCAACTGGATTCGAGGTACGTTTTGTTTTGCAAAGGCTTCGATTTTGGTGAATGGGAGCCTATCTAACGAGTTCCAATTTCATTGTGGGCTTAAACAAGGTGATCCTTTATC
This sequence comes from Tanacetum coccineum, assembly GCA_026074375.1. Taxonomy (NCBI): domain Eukaryota; kingdom Viridiplantae; phylum Streptophyta; class Magnoliopsida; order Asterales; family Asteraceae; genus Tanacetum; species Tanacetum coccineum. The sequence continues at coordinate 64,435 of BQNB010004596.1, read as the reverse complement.
ACCTTATCTCTTTATTCTCATTATGGAGTCGTTACACTTATCCATTAGTAGAGCGGTCAATGAAGGGTTGTTTAAAGGTATTCGTCTTCATGGATCTCTCTCATTATCTCACTTATTTTATGCGGATGACGCCTTGTTTATAGGGGAGTGGTCCGACGCAAATTTGAGAGGAATCATTTACATCCTTAAGTGTTTTTTTCGCTTCGGGGTTACAAATTAATATTAGTAAGAGTCAAGTTTTGGGTGTGGGTGTTCCTCGTTCATCTGTTGAGGCTATGGCGGCATCTATTGGTTGTTCTATTATGCAAAATAAGTTTCGTTATCTTGGGGTTATGGTGGGTGAGTGTATGTCTCGCCATAAGGCTTGGGACGATGTGGTGCTTAAGTTGAGAACGCGCCTCTCCAAGTGGAAGGCGAAAACCCTATCGATTGGTGGTAGACTTACTCTTTTGAAGTCGGTTCTTGGTGCGTCTCCTCTTTACACGATGTCTATTTTCAAGGTTCCTAAAGGTGTGCTTAAGGTGATGGAATCCATTCGGAGTAATTTTTTAAGGGGGCTGAGCCTTCGGAGAAAAAAATATCGTGGGTGGCGTGGGAAAAGATTTTAGCTTCTAAGAAAAAAGGGGGTCTTGGCGTTTCGAGTTTTCATGCTCTTAATCGTGCTCTTCTCCTCAAATGGGTGTGGCTGTTTGTGTCTCAAGACGGCTCTCTTTGGTTTCGTGTCATTCAAGCAGTTTATGGATCTACGATTGATACTCATTCGATTCAAACGGCTTTAATTTGGAGCTCGATTCTAAGGGAAGTTCAAGTTCTTAAGGCTAATGGTTTTGACTTCTTATCCCAATGTTCTAAGCGCATAGGAGATGGCAATAATACTCGCTTTTGGTTGAATATTTGAAAGGGAGATAAACCCTTTCGAGATGAATTCCCACGTATGTTTACCCTTGAGTTGAACCAACAGATTTCTGTGGCTGCGAAATTGGCAGCTTCCTTGGAAGTTTCGTTACGTAGACTTGTGAGAGGAGGATTGGAGCAGCAACAATTTTCCGAGCTTTCTTCGATCATTCATTCGGTGTCTTTATCTTCCTCTTTTGATCGTTGGGTGTGCTCGGTTTCTAGCGATGGCGATTTCAGTGTTAAAGAGGTTCGGAATGTTATTGACGAGTTGTATCTTCCTTTGCAGTCTGAATCTACAAGGTGGGTGAATGTTGTTCCTATTAAAATTAACATATTTGCTTGGCGGGCTCGTCGTGATTGTTTACCAACTAGGTCTAACCTGATTCGCAGAGGAGTTTCTTTGGAGTCGTCTTCTTGTCCGTTATGTCTCACAGGTGAGAAAGATGTTCATCATGTCTTCTTTCGTTGTTCCTTGTCTCGGGCTGTTTTCAACGTGTATGTCGATGGTGGGATCTTGATTGGCAGGATTGGTCCTCATTTTCGGAGTGGTATTTTTGGTTTTCTTCTATTCGGCTTTCATCTAAAGTTAAAAGTTTATTAGAAGGCGTTTTCTATGTTGTTTGGTGGTCTATATGGGGGTTGCGGAACCGTACCATTTTTTATGCTACCCGCCTACTCGTTCGGTGATCTTCGACGATATCGTGTCACATTCTTTTCATTGGTATATAATAGATGTAAAAGGTTGTTTTCTTGGGATGCTTGGCTTAAAAACCCTCATTTGATTTCTTTGTAATGTTTGTTCTAGCGCCTTGCTAGTTAATGAAATTTTGCCGTTCAAAAAAAATGTTAGTTTCTAAAATTATATAATCTTTATCATCTTTTTTCTTTTTTTAGAAATTCAACTCATCGATCTCAATCTCGATTCATATTTTAATCTCAATTTGTTAAAGTGTAACTGGTATGATGTTATTCTGTTCTAAAAAAACTGGTATGATATTATTGTTATCTTCGAAGATGATGTAGATTTGTTAACGTAAATTGCTAATCGTTACATGAAACATTTAACCACGATATTTCAATTATTACTCTTTGTCGTTAATAAATCTCGTCGCTATGAATAAATGCACGCTTAGTATTTATAATAGATAAAGAAAAATGGAAAATAGCTTTGATCACTTGTCTCAGTTGACCAAATCTCTAACATAGAGTCTTTGCCAAACCTTTAAGTAATATTTAGTGGTTTATATTTGTTCTCATATTTGCACATGGTAGATTAACAAATCACCCCCCACTTATGCATACTTTTCTATTTAGCCATGTGTTTTATAAAATTAGTTTGGCATACTTTAAAAGTCCAACAACATCATCGAATGAAACACGAGATCATGCAACTCTTTCTTTGGCTTTTCCTTTTTGTTTAAAAATATTAAAAACAAAACAAAAGTAGAAAGCGTGTTTTAAAGAAAGTGAAATGTGAACACACCACTCAAAACTTAACATCAACACCAACGTACTTCACGGACTTCACGCCAATAACATCTCATATTTATCTCGTGCCAAAACTATTTATTCTTCTATTTATTATCATTTTCATAGTCACACCTATTCTCCTTATTCAATCACTTGCTATTTTTTCTCTAACTTTGAACGTATCATTTCATATCAAACATAGCTTGAATAATCATGTTGAGATCACCTTCCGTTGAATACGATTTCTTTCGTCTCAAGGATGAATCTTCTCCTAAGAAGCTTTCGGATCGTCGAGGTACGTTTGTTCAATATTATTGCTTACTGCTTACTACTAATGTTAACTGCTTATTGAGAAGAGTTTTTTTTATTTTTTGTAGATATTCAAGGTGTGATATCGAAGATAAATCCGGAACTTTTAAAAACTGCTATTGCTTCTGCATCTGCTTCTGCTAACTCGGGTTTCTTGACAAGCAAGTCATCATCATTGTCACCCAAGCAACTTCAAACTCTGCCAGTTTATAACCAAGATTGTGGAAATGTTAACATGGCTAAAAGTGGTGCTCCTTTGACTATATTCTACAATGGAAATGTTTCTGTTTTCGACGTGTCGAGTGATCAAGCGGAACGGATTATGAAACTTGCTCAAAGTGGGAGTTCGGGTTCGAAAATTGCTTGTGAACCAGCAGTAGTTGTCAAGGCTGAAATGGACCAAAGTTCGACAGCTAACAAAGGTATGCACAGTAGTATTTAGTACTGATTTTGAATCATAATATAAGTTTTAATGTAGTAGTTATATATTGTTGTACTAAATTTCAACTTTAATGTTTATGTTTGCTCAGATCTACCAATGTCAAGGAAGAAATCTTTGAGAAGGTTTTTGGAGAAGCGTAAAGAAAGGTTGGTGTTACTTTGCTTTTTTATTAGTATTTCTCATCTCATTTCATAGTACCTTTTTGTTAGTTCATCTTAAAAATATGAAATATTAGGTTTCAATACTTAATAAGCAATCAAATAGTCGATATGGTTAACAAACAAATAAAGGTTTTAGGCTTTAGCTATCTTTTACATTTCTTATCAAAGAATTGTGATTTTTATAAAGTACATAGCTGGCTTTTATTATTCCAGAAAGTTAAGTGAAAATGGGTACCATAGAATTATCCATCACTAACTTTAGGATATATTTGTCCAGTTAACAAAAGCTATAGATGTAAAAAGAACATCAGAAACTCATCAATCTAGTTTTTGTTAGTTTAATTAAAAATTAAAACTGCTAGCTTTTCCAATACTAGAAAACTAGATATATACAGAAAAAAAAAGGTTATTTTTTTGTACAGCATATACTTGTACTATACGAAATGTTATTAAAGATGACAAATAATTAATTTTAACATTATCGGATATTATTTGCAGGCAAGTGGCCAAATCTCCGTACGCGTATTCACAAGGAAACGCATCTTTGCATTGAAGAAAAACATATCGAAAAGACGAAAAAGAAGATATGAAAATATACACAAGACTTTAATATTATAATTTTATCTTTTTTAATTTTGTTTTTTTTTTCTGAAAATTAAAGGCATATTTGATGGAGTTAGGCCAATTTCAGAAATGATTTTTATATATTTCGACTTTTTAGTGGTC